>OX493396.1:0-249180 GCA_950371165.1 Lacanobia oleracea
AATTTATTTTCAGTCCTAGTACTTAGGCAATTTTTGTGAAAATTTTAATACTTACCAACCTTTATCTAGTATACCCCTTAAGTAATTTCTGTTCTATTTGCGGAATCGAGTTTCCACCTGTCTAACCTCGGTTTTCGGGCGCTTTGCGCGAACTGAAAATCCGATCGGTCGCTGAAAACTCGATTTTTTTCCTGAAAAAAGTGGTTTTTTGACCACCGTGCACATTTTTGCTCTTTTCAAAATTCTGAAAACGGTCTAGCTAGCTCGCCCGCGCCGAGACGCGTCTTCCGACACCTCAAACGTGCGGCTGGCTCGCATAGAACCGCGAAAAATTTAAAACATTCCTTTTTAGCATTTCACCAAAATCCACCTAAGGAAGCCCCGTTCAGACAAAAATTGCAATATCTTTATAACTAGGATAGATATTTTGACACAGTTTTCAGCTGTTACGTTGTCGGATAGGTCTCCCTTAACGTTTTGACAAATTTTTATTGACCTACCCTGAAATTAATTTTCAGTCCTAGTACTTAGGCAATTTTTGTGAAAATTTTAATACTTACCAACCTTTATCTAGTATACCCCTTAAGTAATTTCTGTTCTATTTGCGGAATCGAGTTTCCACCTGTCTAACCTCGGTTTTCGGGCGCTTTGCGCGAACTGAAAATCCGATCGGTCGCTGAAAACTCGATTTTTTTCCTGAAAAAAGTGGTTTTTTGACCACCGTGCACATTTTTGCTCTTTTCAAAATTCTGAAAACGGTCTAGCTAGCTCGCCCGCGCCGAGACGCGTCTTCCGACACCTCAAACGTGCGGCTGGCTCGCATAGAACCGCGAAAAATTTAAAACATTCCTTTTTAGCATTTCACCAAAATCCACCTAAGGAAGCCCCGTTCAGACAAAAATTGCAATATCTTTATAACTAGGATAGATATTTTGACACAGTTTTCAGCTGTTACGTTGTCGGATAGGTCTCCCTTAACGTTTTGACAAATTTTTATTGACCTACCCTGAAATTAATTTTCAGTCCTAGTACTTAGGCAATTTTTGTGAAAATTTTAATACTTACCAACCTTTATCTAGTATACCCCTTAAGTAATTTCTGTTCTATTTGCGGAATCGAGTTTCCACCTGTCTAACCTCGGTTTTCGGGCGCTTTGCGCGAACTGAAAATCCGATCGGTCGCTGAAAACTCGATTTTTTTCCTGAAAAAAGTGGTTTTTTGACCACCGTGCACATTTTTGCTCTTTTCAAAATTCTGAAAACGGTCTAGCTAGCTCGCCCGCGCCGAGACGCGTCTTCCGACACCTCAAACGTGCGGCTGGCTCGCATAGAACCGCGAAAAATTTAAAACATTCCTTTTTAGCATTTCACCAAAATCCACCTAAGGAAGCCCCGTTCAGACAAAAATTGCAATATCTTTATAACTAGGATAGATATTTTGACACAGTTTTCAGCTGTTACGTTGTCGGATAGGTCTCCCTTAACGTTTTGACAAATTTTTATTGACCTACCCTGAAATTAATTTTCAGTCCTAGTACTTAGGCAATTTTTGTGAAAATTTTAATACTTACCAACCTTTATCTAGTATACCCCTTAAGTAATTTCTGTTCTATTTGCGGAATCGAGTTTCCACCTGTCTAACCTCGGTTTTCGGGCGCTTTGCGCGAACTGAAAATCCGATCGGTCGCTGAAAACTCGATTTTTTTCCTGAAAAAAGTGGTTTTTTGACCACCGTGCACATTTTTGCTCTTTTCAAAATTCTGAAAACGGTCTAGCTAGCTCGCCCGCGCCGAGACGCGTCTTCCGACACCTCAAACGTGCGGCTGGCTCGCATAGAACCGCGAAAAATTTAAAACATTCCTTTTTAGCATTTCACCAAAATCCACCTAAGGAAGCCCCGTTCAGACAAAAATTGCAATATCTTTATAACTAGGATAGATATTTTGACACAGTTTTCAGCTGTTACGTTGTCGGATAGGTCTCCCTTAACGTTTTGACAAATTTTTATTGACCTACCCTGAAATTAATTTTCAGTCCTAGTACTTAGGCAATTTTTGTGAAAATTTTAATACTTACCAACCTTTATCTAGTATACCCCTTAAGTAATTTCTGTTCTATTTGCGGAATCGAGTTTCCACCTGTCTAACCTCGGTTTTCGGGCGCTTTGCGCGAACTGAAAATCCGATCGGTCGCTGAAAACTCGATTTTTTTCCTGAAAAAAGTGGTTTTTTGACCACCGTGCACATTTTTGCTCTTTTCAAAATTCTGAAAACGGTCTAGCTAGCTCGCCCGCGCCGAGACGCGTCTTCCGACACCTCAAACGTGCGGCTGGCTCGCATAGAACCGCGAAAAATTTAAAACATTCCTTTTTAGCATTTCACCAAAATCCACCTAAGGAAGCCCCGTTCAGACAAAAATTGCAATATCTTTATAACTAGGATAGATATTTTGACACAGTTTTCAGCTGTTACGTTGTCGGATAGGTCTCCCTTAACGTTTTGACAAATTTTTATTGACCTACCCTGAAATTAATTTTCAGTCCTAGTACTTAGGCAATTTTTGTGAAAATTTTAATACTTACCAACCTTTATCTAGTATACCCCTTAAGTAATTTCTGTTCTATTTGCGGAATCGAGTTTCCACCTGTCTAACCTCGGTTTTCGGGCGCTTTGCGCGAACTGAAAATCCGATCGGTCGCTGAAAACTCGATTTTTTTCCAAAAAAGTGGTTTTTTGACCACCGTGCACATTTTTGCTCTTTTCAAAATTCTGAAAACGGTCTAGCTAGCTCGCCCGCGCCGAGACGCGTCTTCCGACACCTCAAACGTGCGGCTGGCTCGCATAGAACCGCGAAAAATTTAAAACATTCCTTTTTAGCATTTCACCAAAATCCACCTAAGGAAGCCCCGTTCAGACAAAAATTGCAATATCTTTATAACTAGGATAGATATTTTGACACAGTTTTCAGCTGTTACGTTGTCGGATAGGTCTCCCTTAACGTTTTGACAAATTTTTATTGACCTACCCTGAAATTAATTTTCAGTCCTTGTACTTAGGCAATTTTTGTGAAAATTTTAATACTTACCAACCTTTATCTAGTATACCCCTTAAGTAATTTCTGTTCTATTTGCGGAATCGAGTTTCCACCTGTCTAACCTCGGTTTTCGGGCGCTTTGCGCGAACTGAAAATCCGATCGGTCGCTGAAAACTCGATTTTTTTCCTGAAAAAAGTGGTTTTTTGACCACCGTGCACATTTTTGCTCTTTTCAAAATTCTGAAAACGGTCTAGCTAGCTCGCCCGCGCCGAGACGCGTCTTCCGACACCTCAAACGTGCGGCTGGCTCGCATAGAACCGCGAAAAATTTAAAACATTCCTTTTTAGCATTTCACCAAAATCCACCTAAGGAAGCCCCGTTCAGACAAAAATTGCAATATCTTTATAACTAGGATAGATATTTTGACACAGTTTTCAGCTGTTACGTTGTCGGATAGGTCTCCCTTAACGTTTTGACAAATTTTTATTGACCTACCCTGAAATTAATTTTCAGTCCTAGTACTTAGGCAATTTTTGTGAAAATTTTAATACTTACCAACCTTTATCTAGTATACCCCTTAAGTAATTTCTGTTCTATTTGCGGAATCGAGTTTCCACCTGTCTAACCTCGGTTTTCGGGCGCTTTGCGCGAACTGAAAATCCGATCGGTCGCTGAAAACTCGATTTTTTTCCTGAAAAAAGTGGTTTTTTGACCACCGTGCACATTTTTGCTCTTTTCAAAATTCTGAAAACGGTCTAGCTAGCTCGCCCGCGCCGAGACGCGTCTTCCGACACCTCAAACGTGCGGCTGGCTCGCATAGAACCGCGAAAAATTTAAAACATTCCTTTTTAGCATTTCACCAAAATCCACCTAAGGAAGCCCCGTTCAGACAAAAATTGCAATATCTTTATAACTAGGATAGATATTTTGACACAGTTTTCAGCTGTTACGTTGTCGGATAGGTCTCCCTTAACGTTTTGACAAATTTTTATTGACCTACCCTGAAATTAATTTTCAGTCCTAGTACTTAGGCAATTTTTGTGAAAATTTTAATACTTACCAACCTTTATCTAGTATACCCCTTAAGTAATTTCTGTTCTATTTGCGGAATCGAGTTTCCACCTGTCTAACCTCGGTTTTCGGGCGCTTTGCGCGAACTGAAAATCCGATCGGTCGCTGAAAACTCGATTTTTTTCCTGAAAAAAGTGGTTTTTTGACCACCGTGCACATTTTTGCTCTTTTCAAAATTCTGAAAACGGTCTAGCTAGCTCGCCCGCGCCGAGACGCGTCTTCCGACACCTCAAACGTGCGGCTGGCTCGCATAGAACCGCGAAAAATTTAAAACATTCCTTTTTAGCATTTCACCAAAATCCACCTAAGGAAGCCCCGTTCAGACAAAAATTGCAATATCTTTATAACTAGGATAGATATTTTGACACAGTTTTCAGCTGTTACGTTGTCGGATAGGTCTCCCTTAACGTTTTGACAAATTTTTATTGACCTACCCTGAAATTAATTTTCAGTCCTAGTACTTAGGCAATTTTTGTGAAAATTTTAATACTTACCAACCTTTATCTAGTATACCCCTTAAGTAATTTCTGTTCTATTTGCGGAATCGAGTTTCCACCTGTCTAACCTCGGTTTTCGGGCGCTTTGCGCGAACTGAAAATCCGATCGGTCGCTGAAAACTCGATTTTTTTCCTGAAAAAAGTGGTTTTTTGACCACCGTGCACATTTTTGCTCTTTTCAAAATTCTGAAAACGGTCTAGCTAGCTCGCCCGCGCCGAGACGCGTCTTCCGACACCTCAAACGTGCGGCTGGCTCGCATAGAACCGCGAAAAATTTAAAACATTCCTTTTTAGCATTTCACCAAAATCCACCTAAGGAAGCCCCGTTCAGACAAAAATTGCAATATCTTTATAACTAGGATAGATATTTTGACACAGTTTTCAGCTGTTACGTTGTCGGATAGGTCTCCCTTAACGTTTTGACAAATTTTTATTGACCTACCCTGAAATTAATTTTCAGTCCTAGTACTTAGGCAATTTTTGTGAAAATTTTAATACTTACCAACCTTTATCTAGTATACCCCTTAAGTAATTTCTGTTCTATTTGCGGAATCGAGTTTCCACCTGTCTAACCTCGGTTTTCGGGCGCTTTGCGCGAACTGAAAATCCGATCGGTCGCTGAAAACTCGATTTTTTTCCTGAAAAAAGTGGTTTTTTGACCACCGTGCACATTTTTGCTCTTTTCAAAATTCTGAAAACGGTCTAGCTAGCTCGCCCGCGCCGAGACGCGTCTTCCGACACCTCAAACGTGCGGCTGGCTCGCATAGAACCGCGAAAAATTTAAAACATTCCTTTTTAGCATTTCACCAAAATCCACCTAAGGAAGCCCCGTTCAGACAAAAATTGCAATATCTTTATAACTAGGATAGATATTTTGACACAGTTTTCAGCTGTTACGTTGTCGGATAGGTCTCCCTTAACGTTTTGACAAATTTTTATTGACCTACCCTGAAATTAATTTTCAGTCCTAGTACTTAGGCAATTTTTGTGAAAATTTTAATACTTACCAACCTTTATCTAGTATACCCCTTAAGTAATTTCTGTTCTATTTGCGGAATCGAGTTTCCACCTGTCTAACCTCGGTTTTCGGGCGCTTTGCGCGAACTGAAAATCCGATCGGTCGCTGAAAACTCGATTTTTTTCCTGAAAAAAGTGGTTTTTTGACCACCGTGCACATTTTTGCTCTTTTCAAAATTCTGAAAACGGTCTAGCTAGCTCGCCCGCGCCGAGACGCGTCTTCCGACACCTCAAACGTGCGGCTGGCTCGCATAGAACCGCGAAAAATTTAAAACATTCCTTTTTAGCATTTCACCAAAATCCACCTAAGGAAGCCCCGTTCAGACAAAAATTGCAATATCTTTATAACTAGGATAGATATTTTGACACAGTTTTCAGCTGTTACGTTGTCGGATAGGTCTCCCTTAACGTTTTGACAAATTTTTATTGACCTACCCTGAAATTAATTTTCAGTCCTAGTACTTAGGCAATTTTTGTGAAAATTTTAATACTTACCAACCTTTATCTAGTATACCCCTTAAGTAATTTCTGTTCTATTTGCGGAATCGAGTTTCCACCTGTCTAACCTCGGTTTTCGGGCGCTTTGCGCGAACTGAAAATCCGATCGGTCGCTGAAAACTCGATTTTTTTCCTGAAAAAAGTGGTTTTTTGACCACCGTGCACATTTTTGCTCTTTTCAAAATTCTGAAAACGGTCTAGCTAGCTCGCCCGCGCCGAGACGCGTCTTCCGACACCTCAAACGTGCGGCTGGCTCGCATAGAACCGCGAAAAATTTAAAACATTCCTTTTTAGCATTTCACCAAAATCCACCTAAGGAAGCCCCGTTCAGACAAAAATTGCAATATCTTTATAACTAGGATAGATATTTTGACACAGTTTTCAGCTGTTACGTTGTCGGATAGGTCTCCCTTAACGTTTTGACAAATTTTTATTGACCTACCCTGAAATTAATTTTCAGTCCTAGTACTTAGGCAATTTTTGTGAAAATTTTAATACTTACCAACCTTTATCTAGTATACCCCTTAAGTAATTTCTGTTCTATTTGCGGAATCGAGTTTCCACCTGTCTAACCTCGGTTTTCGGGCGCTTTGCGCGAACTGAAAATCCGATCGGTCGCTGAAAACTCGATTTTTTTCCTGAAAAAAGTGGTTTTTTGACCACCGTGCACATTTTTGCTCTTTTCAAAATTCTGAAAACGGTCTAGCTAGCTCGCCCGCGCCGAGACGCGTCTTCCGACACCTCAAACGTGCGGCTGGCTCGCATAGAACCGCGAAAAATTTAAAACATTCCTTTTTAGCATTTCACCAAAATCCACCTAAGGAAGCCCCGTTCAGACAAAAATTGCAATATCTTTATAACTAGGATAGATATTTTGACACAGTTTTCAGCTGTTACGTTGTCGGATAGGTCTCCCTTAACGTTTTGACAAATTTTTATTGACCTACCCTGAAATTAATTTTCAGTCCTAGTACTTAGGCAATTTTTGTGAAAATTTTAATACTTACCAACCTTTATCTAGTATACCCCTTAAGTAATTTCTGTTCTATTTGCGGAATCGAGTTTCCACCTGTCTAACCTCGGTTTTCGGGCGCTTTGCGCGAACTGAAAATCCGATCGGTCGCTGAAAACTCGATTTTTTTCCTGAAAAAAGTGGTTTTTTGACCACCGTGCACATTTTTGCTCTTTTCAAAATTCTGAAAACGGTCTAGCTAGCTCGCCCGCGCCGAGACGCGTCTTCCGACACCTCAAACGTGCGGCTGGCTCGCATAGAACCGCGAAAAATTTAAAACATTCCTTTTTAGCATTTCACCAAAATCCACCTAAGGAAGCCCCGTTCAGACAAAAATTGCAATATCTTTATAACTAGGATAGATATTTTGACACAGTTTTCAGCTGTTACGTTGTCGGATAGGTCTCCCTTAACGTTTTGACAAATTTTTATTGACCTACCCTGAAATTAATTTTCAGTCCTAGTACTTAGGCAATTTTTGTGAAAATTTTAATACTTACCAACCTTTATCTAGTATACCCCTTAAGTAATTTCTGTTCTATTTGCGGAATCGAGTTTCCACCTGTCTAACCTCGGTTTTCGGGCGCTTTGCGCGAACTGAAAATCCGATCGGTCGCTGAAAACTCGATTTTTTTCCTGAAAAAAGTGGTTTTTTGACCACCGTGCACATTTTTGCTCTTTTCAAAATTCTGAAAACGGTCTAGCTAGCTCGCCCGCGCCGAGACGCGTCTTCCGACACCTCAAACGTGCGGCTGGCTCGCATAGAACCGCGAAAAATTTAAAACATTCCTTTTTAGCATTTCACCAAAATCCACCTAAGGAAGCCCCGTTCAGACAAAAATTGCAATATCTTTATAACTAGGATAGATATTTTGACACAGTTTTCAGCTGTTACGTTGTCGGATAGGTCTCCCTTAACGTTTTGACAAATTTTTATTGACCTACCCTGAAATTAATTTTCAGTCCTAGTACTTAGGCAATTTTTGTGAAAATTTTAATACTTACCAACCTTTATCTAGTATACCCCTTAAGTAATTTCTGTTCTATTTGCGGAATCGAGTTTCCACCTGTCTAACCTCGGTTTTCGGGCGCTTTGCGCGAACTGAAAATCCGATCGGTCGCTGAAAACTCGATTTTTTTCCTGAAAAAAGTGGTTTTTTGACCACCGTGCACATTTTTGCTCTTTTCAAAATTCTGAAAACGGTCTAGCTAGCTCGCCCGCGCCGAGACGCGTCTTCCGACACCTCAAACGTGCGGCTGGCTCGCATAGAACCGCGAAAAATTTAAAACATTCCTTTTTAGCATTTCACCAAAATCCACCTAAGGAAGCCCCGTTCAGACAAAAATTGCAATATCTTTATAACTAGGATAGATATTTTGACACAGTTTTCAGCTGTTACGTTGTCGGATAGGTCTCCCTTAACGTTTTGACAAATTTTTATTGACCTACCCTGAAATTAATTTTCAGTCCTAGTACTTAGGCAATTTTTGTGAAAATTTTAATACTTACCAACCTTTATCTAGTATACCCCTTAAGTAATTTCTGTTCTATTTGCGGAATCGAGTTTCCACCTGTCTAACCTCGGTTTTCGGGCGCTTTGCGCGAACTGAAAATCCGATCGGTCGCTGAAAACTCGATTTTTTTCCTGAAAAAAGTGGTTTTTTGACCACCGTGCACATTTTTGCTCTTTTCAAAATTCTGAAAACGGTCTAGCTAGCTCGCCCGCGCCGAGACGCGTCTTCCGACACCTCAAACGTGCGGCTGGCTCGCATAGAACCGCGAAAAATTTAAAACATTCCTTTTTAGCATTTCACCAAAATCCACCTAAGGAAGCCCCGTTCAGACAAAAATTGCAATATCTTTATAACTAGGATAGATATTTTGACACAGTTTTCAGCTGTTACGTTGTCGGATAGGTCTCCCTTAACGTTTTGACAAATTTTTATTGACCTACCCTGAAATTAATTTTCAGTCCTAGTACTTAGGCAATTTTTGTGAAAATTTTAATACTTACCAACCTTTATCTAGTATACCCCTTAAGTAATTTCTGTTCTATTTGCGGAATCGAGTTTCCACCTGTCTAACCTCGGTTTTCGGGCGCTTTGCGCGAACTGAAAATCCGATCGGTCGCTGAAAACTCGATTTTTTTCCTGAAAAAAGTGGTTTTTTGACCACCGTGCACATTTTTGCTCTTTTCAAAATTCTGAAAACGGTCTAGCTAGCTCGCCCGCGCCGAGACGCGTCTTCCGACACCTCAAACGTGCGGCTGGCTCGCATAGAACCGCGAAAAATTTAAAACATTCCTTTTTAGCATTTCACCAAAATCCACCTAAGGAAGCCCCGTTCAGACAAAAATTGCAATATCTTTATAACTAGGATAGATATTTTGACACAGTTTTCAGCTGTTACGTTGTCGGATAGGTCTCCCTTAACGTTTTGACAAATTTTTATTGACCTACCCTGAAATTAATTTTCAGTCCTAGTACTTAGGCAATTTTTGTGAAAATTTTAATACTTACCAACCTTTATCTAGTATACCCCTTAAGTAATTTCTGTTCTATTTGCGGAATCGAGTTTCCACCTGTCTAACCTCGGTTTTCGGGCGCTTTGCGCGAACTGAAAATCCGATCGGTCGCTGAAAACTCGATTTTTTTCCTGAAAAAAGTGGTTTTTTGACCACCGTGCACATTTTTGCTCTTTTCAAAATTCTGAAAACGGTCTAGCTAGCTCGCCCGCGCCGAGACGCGTCTTCCGACACCTCAAACGTGCGGCTGGCTCGCATAGAACCGCGAAAAATTTAAAACATTCCTTTTTAGCATTTCACCAAAATCCACCTAAGGAAGCCCCGTTCAGACAAAAATTGCAATATCTTTATAACTAGGATAGATATTTTGACACAGTTTTCAGCTGTTACGTTGTCGGATAGGTCTCCCTTAACGTTTTGACAAATTTTTATTGACCTACCCTGAAATTAATTTTCAGTCCTAGTACTTAGGCAATTTTTGTGAAAATTTTAATACTTACCAACCTTTATCTAGTATACCCCTTAAGTAATTTCTGTTCTATTTGCGGAATCGAGTTTCCACCTGTCTAACCTCGGTTTTCGGGCGCTTTGCGCGAACTGAAAATCCGATCGGTCGCTGAAAACTCGATTTTTTTCCTGAAAAAAGTGGTTTTTTGACCACCGTGCACATTTTTGCTCTTTTCAAAATTCTGAAAACGGTCTAGCTAGCTCGCCCGCGCCGAGACGCGTCTTCCGACACCTCAAACGTGCGGCTGGCTCGCATAGAACCGCGAAAAATTTAAAACATTCCTTTTTAGCATTTCACCAAAATCCACCTAAGGAAGCCCCGTTCAGACAAAAATTGCAATATCTTTATAACTAGGATAGATATTTTGACACAGTTTTCAGCTGTTACGTTGTCGGATAGGTCTCCCTTAACGTTTTGACAAATTTTTATTGACCTACCCTGAAATTAATTTTCAGTCCTAGTACTTAGGCAATTTTTGTGAAAATTTTAATACTTACCAACCTTTATCTAGTATACCCCTTAAGTAATTTCTGTTCTATTTGCGGAATCGAGTTTCCACCTGTCTAACCTCGGTTTTCGGGCGCTTTGCGCGAACTGAAAATCCGATCGGTCGCTGAAAACTCGATTTTTTTCCTGAAAAAAGTGGTTTTTTGACCACCGTGCACATTTTTGCTCTTTTCAAAATTCTGAAAACGGTCTAGCTAGCTCGCCCGCGCCGAGACGCGTCTTCCGACACCTCAAACGTGCGGCTGGCTCGCATAGAACCGCGAAAAATTTAAAACATTCCTTTTTAGCATTTCACCAAAATCCACCTAAGGAAGCCCCGTTCAGACAAAAATTGCAATATCTTTATAACTAGGATAGATATTTTGACACAGTTTTCAGCTGTTACGTTGTCGGATAGGTCTCCCTTAACGTTTTGACAAATTTTTATTGACCTACCCTGAAATTAATTTTCAGTCCTAGTACTTAGGCAATTTTTGTGAAAATTTTAATACTTACCAACCTTTATCTAGTATACCCCTTAAGTAATTTCTGTTCTATTTGCGGAATCGAGTTTCCACCTGTCTAACCTCGGTTTTCGGGCGCTTTGCGCGAACTGAAAATCCGATCGGTCGCTGAAAACTCGATTTTTTTCCTGAAAAAAGTGGTTTTTTGACCACCGTGCACATTTTTGCTCTTTTCAAAATTCTGAAAACGGTCTAGCTAGCTCGCCCGCGCCGAGACGCGTCTTCCGACACCTCAAACGTGCGGCTGGCTCGCATAGAACCGCGAAAAATTGCCCACCCACCCTCCCTTTTTTCAGTGACTAGTATATAGGGAAAACCTATTGACATCTGTGAAGAAAATTTTTAAACAAATTACGACAAAACCTATTTTAGAGTTTTACACATCTGACTCGACTTATTTGTAGTCTTTTAGTGACATAAATCAAATATTTTTTGTGATTTAACTGATCCCCCCTTTACAGGGACTTAATATTTAGTGTTCCCCGACAAACAATTAAGGTCTTTCCCCTTCTTACGCCAAAATGTTTGGTATAAGGACACCGGTCACAAAGAAGACCAATGCCGAGGAGGAGAGTTTGGTTGCGACAAGGTCTCACGTGGAACAGGCGGGTCCTTCGGTGAGGCGTAGCATTGGAGAATGGGAGGCTGACAAGTTCAGGACAGCACAGCAGCCCCTAAAGACGCCAACACCTCCAAAAAAGGCCACAGTAAAAACTCCCCCCAAACTAAAATCTAAGACGGCGCTTTTCCAAGAGGCAAAGTCTAATGAGCAGCGACAGACCGCTGATAGCTCGCCACCTAACTCACAACCGACTCGGTACCTGAATAGAACCTCAGAGGCAAAAGCCTGCCTCTCCAAGGCTAAAATCCAGCTGGTGAGCTCTCGAAACCTCAAAAAAGAGATCAAAGACGAGATCACCAAAGCGGTGGAGAGGCTCTACCAGTTGGTGAAGGAAGCAGAGGCCGAAAAGTTGACCGTTACTGAGTCGGAAGTAAGGAATGACCGTCAAGGAGACCCGACGCCGAGCACGGATGCTCCGACAGAGCTCATGAAGCAGCTCATGGAGAACCTCCAGCAGCATAATAAAGCGCTGGAGGAATGCCAGCAGCACACGCGGGCTCTGTCGGAGCAGCTAAAAACTCCTTCGTACATCCCAGGCCAAAGCCCGACCTTTGCAGAGATTGCTAGCTCGAAGCAGCATACTCAGGGGCCTCTTCACTCGGTGGTTGTTTCATCAACCAATGAGCAGGACACCGGCGAAGAGGTCGTTGAGAAACTGAGAGCGGCAGTGGATGCTAGGAACGAGGGCACGCAGGTCGAAAGGCTGCGAAGGGCCAGGGACCGGAAGGTGGTAATAGGCTTTAAGACCCGGGAGGAGATGACGAGAGTGACGGACAGAGTGAAGAGGGCAGGGAATCTTGTGGTGGAGGAAGTTCAAAATAAAGACCCCCTCGTCATAATCAGGGACGTACTCTCCTGTCACTCAGATGAGGAGATCATCGCAGCGGTAAAACGCCAGAACCACCACCTGGTTGGGGACATACCTGCAGAGGAAGTGAGGATCTCTGCCAAATACCGTCGCAAGACCAGGAACACGCACATGTGCCACATCATTCTGCAGGTGTCCCCAACTTTATGGCAGAGGCTGACGGCGGCAGGTCGAGTGCACATTGACCTGCAGAGGGTGCGAGTGCTGGACCAGTCACCGCTGGTGCAGTGCACGCGCTGCCTGCGTTACGGTCACAGCCGTAAGCTGTGCACAGAACCTGCCGACCTATGCACTCACTGCGGAGACCCCCACCTGCGTGTGGATTGCCCCTAGCGGCTTGCTGCAGAGACGCCTAAGTGCCGCAACTGCACGCTGGCGAAGATGGCTAGAACGGACCACAATGCTTTCGACAGCGAGTGCCCGATCCGCGTCAAGTGGGACGCATTGGCGCGCCTGTCGGTAGCATATTGCTAAGGTGGTCCCGACGGCATCCAGCAATAACCCCAGCGTCAGCCCTAACTACCTGGTGATCCAAGCGAATCTGCAGAGGAAGCAACTTGCAACCCAAGAGCTCCTTATAGCATCCAGAGAGCGCAAGGCTGCATTTGCACTGCTCCAGGAGCCATATGTGGGCGGGATCAAAAGGATGCGAGACTACCATGGTGCGAGGGTATACCAGTGCGCGGAACAAGGAGGTGGACCTGTGAAGGCGGCTATCGTCGTCTTTGACAATGACTTGGACGTTACGCAGTGTCCGAAACTCACCACCAACAACATCGTGGTGGTGAAGATCCGAACCCGCGCCTGGGAAATCGCAGTGGTCTCCTTCTATTTTGAACCCGACCAACCCATAGGGCCATACCTGGAGCACCTCCTGCGGATTCGTGAGGAAATGAACCAGTGTAGAATGGTAGTAGGTGGCGACGCAAACGCCAAGAGCACCTGGTGGGGCAGTTCCGTTGTAGACAGCAGGGGCGATGAGATCTCCGGAATGCTGGAGGAGATGGGCTTGCAGGTGCTCAACGTCGGCAACACTCCGACTTTTGACACCATCAGAGGCGGCAAATCCTTCACCAGTTTCGTTGACATAACAGCTTGCTCAACCGAAATGTTGGGACTGGTGGAGGACTGGAAGGTTGAGGAGGGCTTCACGAGCTCGGACCACAACGGCATCACTTTCAAAATTACTCTACAAAAATCAAAAGGCACGAACGTTAGCAGAACCACTAGGATATTCAACACACGCAAAGCAAATTGGAGCCAATTTCGTTTGAAATTGGGCCAATTACAAGCAGCCCGTGTGTTGAATGTCCTAGAAATAGAAAAAATTAATAATAAAACAGAATTAGAAAATACAATAAACAAATACATAGACACAATAGTTAAAACATGCAAAGAAACCATACCTAAAATAAACAATAATAAAACAAGTGCTATGCCGTGGTGGTCCACCGAGCTCGCTAGGATGAAGTCGGAAGTCAACACCAAAAGACGCCGCATACGATGTGCTGCACCGGTTCGGAGGCAGAAAGTCGTCGATGAGTACCTGCAAGCAAAGGAAAGGTATGAGTCCTGCGCCAAAAAAGCGCAGACGGAAAGTTGGAAGGCCTTCTGCGAGAAACAAGACAGGGAAGGAGTCTGGGAGGGGATCTATAGGATCATTGGACGGACCTCCAAAAGGCATGAAGATCTGCCGCTGGTGAAGGACGGAGTGTTACTCAGCCCGCAAGCTTGCTGAGACCTTTTACCCCGAAGACCTGGAAGACGGAGATGATGACGACCACCGACGGATAAGAGTAGCGGCCAGTCGTGTAAACGAGTGGTCGCATGATGAACACCATGACCCGCCGTTTACACTTCTGGAGCTGAGGTCCGCGGTGGAAAACTTCAACCCGAAGAAGGCACCCGGGGCGGATGGTCTCACAGCCGACATCTGTGCGCAGGCTATTCTCCAGGATCCAGGGGTTTTCCTTGCACTGGCAAACAAGTGCCTAGAGCATGGTCACTTCCCTGGCGCCTGGAAAGTGGCCACCGTGGTGATACTCCGGAAACCCGGTAAAGAAACCTACACAACCCCGAAGTCGTACAGGCCCATTGGCCTCCTACCTGTCCTGGGCAAAATCTTGGAGAAAATGACGGTAGCTCGTCTGAAATGGCATCTGATCCCGCGGTTGAGTACTCGCCAGTTTGGATTCATGCCCCAGAAAAGCACCGAAGACTCCCTCTACACCCTGATGCAGCATATAAATTCGAAGCTGGTTCAAAAGAAGCTAATCACTGTTGTATCACTGGATATAGAGGGAGCCTTCGACAGCGCATGGTGGCCGGCTATCAGAACCAGACTGGCTGAGGAAAAGTGCCCAGTGAACATCAGGCGGATGCTAGACAGTTACCTGACTGAGAGAATCGTCCGGGTCAGGTACGCTGGAGCGGAGTGCCGGAGGAGTACGACCAAGGGGTGTGTACAGGGGTCGATCGGGGGTCCGATCCTGTGGAATTTGGTGCTGGATCCCCTGTTAAAGGGGCTCGAAGAACGTGGCGACTACTGCCAGGCTTTTGCCGACGACGTAGTCCTCATTTTTGACGGGGATACAGCACTGGAGGTCCAAAGACAGGCCAATGCCGCCCTCGAGTATGTTCGGAGGTGGGGCATCAAGAACAAGCTGAAGTTTGCGCCGCACAAGACCTGTGCCATGCTTGTGACAAGGAAGCTGAAGCACGATGTCCCACTTCTGAGCATGGGCGGGGTCGACATTGGCATGTCTAAAGAAATCAAAATTCTGGGGCTTACTGTAGACCACAAGCTCACATTTAACACCCACGCTGCAAACGTTTGTAAGAAGGCCATCAACTTCTACAAACAGTTGTCCAGAGCAGCCAAAGTGAGCTGGGGTCTACACCCAGAGGTTGTGCGCAGCATCTATACTGCAGCGGTCGAGCCGGTAATAATGTATGCAGCCAGCGCCTGGGCGCCTGCAGCAAAAAAGGTCGGAGTCCAAAAACTCCTTAACTCAGTCCAGCGGGGGTTCGCTCAAAAGCTCTGCAGATCCTATCGCACCGTTTCGCTTAACTCCGCGCTCGTGCTGGCTGGGATACTCCCACTAGACCTCCGAATACAGGAAGCAGCCGCACTGTACGAGGCAAAGAAGGGGGTGCCCCAGCCAGCGCTTGCTGGCCGGGAGGTGGAGCGGGTGGTAGCATTTGCAGAGACTCCACATCCGGCGAAACATACGGCCATGGGGTTCGTGAGCCTGGTAGACCAGTCACATGTGGAGACCCACAACAGCCAGGAAATAAGGTTTTTCACCGACGGCAGCAAGATTGACGGCAAGGTCGGAGCAGCACTGTCCCTCCATTGCATGACCCACCGTTTACCCTAAGCGAGCTTGATAGGTCTGTGATGTCGTTCAACCCAAAAAAGGCACCGGGAGCCGACGGCCTCACGGCCGACATCTGCTCCCAGGCTATAAGGTGTGATCCCGAGTACTTCCTGTCACTGTTGAACAAATGCCTGGCGTACCACCACTTCCCGAAGACCTGGAAGGAAGCGACGGTGGTCGTGTTAAGGAAGCCGGGCAAAGACTCGTACACTGTACCGAAATCGTACAGGCCGATTGGGCTCTTGCCTGTCTTAGGGAAAGTGTACGAGAAAATGCTGGTTGCTCGTCTCAAATTTTACCTCCTTCCAAGGATTAGTACTCGCCAATACGGGTTTATGCCCCAAAAGAGCACGGAGGACTCCCTCTATACACTAGTGCAGCACATTCGATCTAGCTTGGCACGCAAAAAGATCGTCACGCTCGTGTCGCTGGATATAGAGGGAGCCTTCGACAACGCTTGGTGGCCTGCGATAAAGCTACGTTTGGCTGAGGAACAGTGTCCGGTGAATTTGAGACGAGTCGTCAGCAGCTATCTCAGTGGCAGGGAGGTGGTCGTGAGATACGCTGGAGAGGAGAGCAGGAGGTCGACCAGCAAAGGATGCGTCCAGGGGTCAATTGGAGGTCCAATGTTTTGGAATTTGCTGCTGGACCCGCTCCTGAAGCAGCTGGAGGGAAGAGGTTTCTACTGCCAGGCCTTTGCCGACGACGTCGTGATGCTCTTCGAAGGAGAAACGGCAGTGGAAATCGAGGGACGTGCCAATGCCGCTCTCGAACATGTTCGAGCGTGGGGTGTCAGGAATAAGCTGAATTTCGCTCCGCACAAAACCTGTGCGATGGTGCTAACGCGGAAGCTCAAATACGATACCCCACGCTTGAGCATGGGCGGGATCGACATTGGAATGTCCCAAGATGTAAAGATATTGGGCCTCACCATTGACGCCAAACTAACCTTTAACAAACACGTAGCTATCGTCTGTAAGAAGGCGATAGCTATGTACAAGCAGCTGGCCAGAGCGGCCCGGGTTAGCTGGGGTCTGCACCCGGAAGTGATCCGCACCATTTACACCGCAGCAGTCGAGCCAACGCTGCTGTATGCCGCAAGCGCATGGGCACCAGCCGTCTACAAATTAGGGATCATGAAGCAGCTGAACGTGGTCCAAAGAGGGTTCGCGCAGAAACTATGCAGAGCCTACCGCACGGTCTCCCTCAACTCGGCACTGGTGCTGGCTGGGATGCTTCCTCTTGACCTCCGGATAAGGGAAGTTGCTTCACTTTACGAGGCCAGGAGGGGCGTGCCCCAGCCCGCACTAGGAGACAGGGAGGTCGAACGGATGGCTCCAGCTCTGGAGGCCCCGCACCCCGCGGAACAGACCCCTCTGCAGTTCGGCAGCCTGATGGACGAGGAACAATATAACAACCACAGTAACTTCGCTGTGCGCATATTTACGGACGGCAGTAAGATTGAGGGCAAGGTTGGAGCGGCGCTATCCTTGTGGAATGGCGCCATCGAAACACGGGCCCTCAAACTTACTTTGCCGTCGTACTGTACCGTCTATCAGGCTGAGCTCTTGGCCCTGCAAAGGGCGGCTAGGGAAGCCCTTAAACACAGGGAAGGCACGTTCGGCATCTTCAGCGACTCCATGGCGGCTCTCCAGACGGTCACAAACATCAGTGCTCCCCATCCCTTAGCGGTGGATATAAGGGACACCATCCGACGCTGTAAGCTCCAGAACAAGAGTGTCTCCTTGTTTTGGATAAAAGCCCACGCAGGATTGGAGGGCAACGAGCGAGCCGACCAACTCGCGAAGGAGGCCGCCCTGGGGTCGAAGAAGAGGCCGGATTACGATCTGTGCCCCGTTTCATTCGTCAAACGGCAGATCCGTATGGGTTCGCTTGACGAGTGGAACGAAAGATATAAGTCAGGGGCAACAGCCTCTGGAACAAAACTTTTCTTCCCTGATGCGGTTGCGGCATACAGAGTGGTTCGAAAACTTGAGCTCACAAGCGTGATCACCCAAATCCTCACGGGGCACGGTGGATTCTCTGCATACCTGAAACGTTTCAAGTGTAAAGAGAATGCATCGTGCGCCTGTGAACCAGGTGTAGAGGAAACGGTTGCACATCTTCTACTGGACTGTCCCATAACCGCGAAGGCGCGGTACAAAGCAGAACACCAGCTGGACGAGAAACTTGTGCTTGGGAACCTACCAAGTTTAATGATTGGCCGAAAAAGAGAAATCTTTCTAGAATATTGTTTAGAAATAGGGAACTTAGTAATAAATAGGAATAAGAATATTTAATTAGGATACTTAGATATATATAGTAAGTATATAGCATAAGTACCTAAATAAAACAGAAAAAAAAAAAAAAAAAAAAAAAAAAAAGGAGAAATATAATAAAAGGCAGAAAAAATGAAGAAAAAGAAAAAACAAAAAAAAAAAAAAAAAAAAAAAAAACAGAAAAAAAAGAAGAGAAAAAAAAAGAGAAAAAAAAAAAAAAAAAAAAGGCATACGTCCCAGATATAAATAGAAGCATTCATGTAACCCATGTATACCGCCATAGATGGCTTAGTCATAGTTTATAATATAACCAGTTTGACGACTAAAGTCTAAAATCGCAGACACTGTCTCTGACGAAGTCAGGGGACAAAAAGCGTGGCAGGAGGTGGTTTTAGCCGGTAAGAGTCCGGCACTGCCCCAACCGTCTCATATCGTGAGGCGGTTGGGGCGTCCATGAGGATTTCCCCTCCTACCCTAACAAAAAAAAAAAAAAAAAAAAAAAAAAAACCACCACCACCACCTGTCCAGCCCCGGATTCTCGGCGCTTTGCGCGAACTGAAAATCCGATCGGTCGCTGAAAACTCGATTTTTGCCTGAAAAAACTGGTTTTTTGACAACCCTGCACATTTTTGATCTTTTCAAAATTCTGAAAACGGTCTAGCTAGCTCGCCCGCGCCGAGACGCGTCTTCCGACACCTCAATCGTGCGGCTGGCTCGCATACAACTGCTAAAAATTTTCAAATTTCTCTAAATTAATTCGCCAGTACTTACCTCAAAATCCACCTAAGGGAGCCCTGCTCAGACAAAAGTTGCAATATTTTTGTAACCAGAACAGCTATTTTGACACGGTTTTCTGCGGGAACGTTGTCCGGTGGGCTATTACTAGCATCCCGACACGTTAAAATTGACCTACCTGAAAAATAATTTTTCAGTTCCAGTACTTGTGAATTTTTTACAAAATTTTTATACTTACCTATTTTTATTAGCACAACCCTACATCCGAATTTAATTCTGTCTGCGGAATCGAGTTTCCACCTGTCCAGCCCCGGATTCTCGGCGCTTTGCGCGAACTGAAAATCCGATCGGTCGCTGAAAACTCGATTTTTGCCTGAAAAAACTGGTTTTTTGACAACCCTGCACATTTTTGATCTTTTCAAAATTCTGAAAACGGTCTAGCTAGCTCGCCCGCGCCGAGACGCGTCTTCCGACACCTCAAACGTGCGGCTGGCTCGCATAGAACTGCTAAAAATTTTCAAATTTCTCTAAATTAATTCGCCAGTACTTACCTCAAAATCCACCTAAGGGAGCCCTGCTCAGACAAAAGTTGCAATATTTTTGTAACCAGAACAGCTATTTTGACACGGTTTTCTGCGGGAACGTTGTCCGGTGGGCTATTACTAGCATCCCGACACGTTAAAATTGACCTACCTGAAAAATAATTTTTCAGTTCCAGTACTTGTGAATTTTTTACAAAATTTTTATACTTACCTATTTTTATTAGCACAACCCTACATCCGAATTTAATTCTGTCTGAGGAATCGAGCTTCTACCTGTCCAGCCCCGGATTCTCGGCGCTTTGCGCGAACTGAAAATCCGATCGGTCGCTGAAAACTCGATTTTTGCCAGAAAAAACTGGTTTTTTGACAACCCTGCACATTTTTGATCTTTTCAAAATTCTGAAAACGGTCTAGCTAGCTCGCCCGGGCCGAGACGCGTCTTCCGACACCTCAAACGTGCGGCTGGCTCGCATAGAACTGCTAAAAATTTTCAAATTTCTCTAAATTAATTCGCCAGTACTTACCTCAAATTCCACCTAAGGGAGCCCTGCTCAGACAAAAGTTGCAATATTTTTGTAACCAGAACAGCTATTTTGACACGGTTTTCTGCGGGAACGTTGTCCGGTGGGCTATTACTAGCATCCCGACACGTTAAAATTGACCTACCTGAAAAATAATTTTTCAGTTCCAGTACTTGTGAATTTTTTACAAAATTTTTATACTTACCTATTTTTATTAGCACAACCCTACATCCGAATTTAATTCTGTCTGCGGAATCGAGTTTCCACCTGTCCAGCCCCGGATTCTCGGCGCTTTGCGCGAACTGAAAATCCGATCGGTCGCTGAAAACTCGATTTTTGCCTGAAAAAACTGATTTTTTGACAACCCTGCACATTTTTGATCTTTTCAAAATTCTGAAAACGGTCTAGCTAGCTCGCCCGCGCCGAGACGCGTCTTCCGACACCTCAAACGTGCGGCTGGCTCGCATAGAACTGCTAAAAATTTTCAAATTTCTCTAAATTAATTCGCCAGTACTTACCTCAAAATCCACCTAAAGGAGCCCTGCTCAGACAAAAGTTGCAATATTTTTGTAACCAGAACAGCTATTTTGACACGGTTTTCTGCGGGAACGTTGTCCGGTGGGCTATTACTAGCATCCCGACACGTTAAAATTGACCTACCTGAAAAATAATTTTTCAGTTCCAGTACTTGTGAATTTTTTACAAAATTTTTATACTTACCTATTTTTATTAGCACAACCCTACATCCGAATTTAATTCTGTCTGCGGAATCGAGTTTCCACCTGTCCAGCCCCGGATTCTCGGCGCTTTGCGCGAACTGAAAATCCGATCGGACGCTGAAAACTCGATTTTTGCCTGAAAAAACTGATTTTTTGACAACCCTGCACATTTTTGATCTTTTCAAAATTCTGAAAACGGTCTAGCTAGCTCGCCCGCGCCGAGACGCGTCTTCCGACACCTCAAACGTGCGGCTGGCTCGCATAGAACTGCTAAAAATTTTCAAATTTCTCTAAATTAATTCGCCAGTACTTACCTCAAAATCCACCTAAAGGAGCCCTGCTCAGACAAAAGTTGCAATATTTTTGTAACCAGAACAGCTATTTTGACACGGTTTTCTGCGGGAACGTTGTCCGGTGGGCTATTACTAGCATCCCGACACGTTAAAATTGACCTACCTGAAAAATAATTTTTCAGTTCCAGTACTTGTGAATTTTTTACAAAATTTTTATACTTACCTATTTTTATTAGCACAACCCTACATCCGAATTTAATTCTGTCTGCGGAATCGAGTTTCCACCTGTCCAGCCCCGGATTCTCGGCGCTTTGCGCGAACTGAAAATCCGATCGGTCGCTGAAAACTCGATTTTTGCCTAAAAAAACTGGTTTTTTGACAACCCTGCACATTTTTGATCTTTTCAAAATTCTGAAAACGGTCTAGCTAGCTCGCCCGCGCCGAGACGCGTCTTCCGACACCTCAAACGTGCGGCTGGCTCGCATAGAACTGCTAAAAATTTTCAAATTTCTCTAAATTAATTCGCCAGTACTTACCTCAAATTCCACCTAAGGGAGCCCTGCTCAGACAAAAGTTGCAATATTTTTGTAACCAGAACAGCTATTTTGACACGGTTTTCTGCGGGAACGTTGTCCGGTGGGCTATTACTAGCATCCCGACACGTTAAAATTGACCTACCTGAAAAATAATTTTTCAGTTCCAGTACTTGTGAATTTTTTACAAAATTTTTATACTTACCTATTTTTATTAGCACAACCCTACATCCGAATTTAATTCTGTCTGCGGAATCGAGTTTCCACCTGTCCAGCCCCGGATTCTCGGCGCTTTGCGCGAACTGAAAATCCGATCGGTCGCTGAAAACTCGATTTTTGCCTGAAAAAACTGGTTTTTTGACAACCCTGCACATTTTTGATCTTTTCAAAATTCTGAAAACGGTCTAGCTAGCTCGCCCGCGCCGAGACGCGTCTTCCGACACCTCAAACGTGCGGCTGGCTCGCATAGAACTGCTAAAAATTTTCAAATTTCTCTAAATTAATTCGCCAGTACTTACCTCAAAATCCACCTAAGGGAGCCCTGCTCAGACAAAAGTTGCAATATTTTTGTAACCAGAACAGCTATTTTGACACGGTTTTCTGCAGGAACGTTGTCCGGTGGGCTATTACTAGCATCCCGACACGTTAAAATTGACCTACCTGAAAAATAATTTTTCAGTTCCAGTACTTGTGAATTTTTTACAAAATTTTTATACTTACCTATTTTTATTAGCACAACCCTACATCCGAATTTAATTCTGTCTGAGGAATCGAGCTTCTACCTGTCCAGCCCCGGATTCTCGGCGCTTTGCGCGAACTGAAAATCCGATCGGTCGCTGAAAACTCGATTTTTGCCAGAAAAAACTGGTTTTTTGACAACCCTGCACATTTTTGATCTTTTCAAAATTCTGAAAACGGTCTAGCTAGCTCGCCCGGGCCGAGACGCGTCTTCCGACACCTCAAACGTGCGGCTGGCTCGCATAGAACTGCTAAAAATTTTCAAATTTCTCTAAATTAATTCGCCAGTACTTACCTCAAATTCCACCTAAGGGAGCCCTGCTCAGACAAAAGTTGCAATATTTTTGTAACCAGAACAGCTATTTTGACACGGTTTTCTGCGGGAACGTTGTCCGGTGGGCTATTACTAGCATCCCGACACGTTAAAATTGACCTACCTGAAAAATAATTTTTCAGTTCCAGTACTTGTGAATTTTTTACAAAATTTTTATACTTACCTATTTTTATTAGCACAACCCTACATCCGAATTTAATTCTGTCTGCGGAATCGAGTTTCCACCTGTCCAGCCCCGGATTCTCGGCGCTTTGCGCGAACTGAAAATCCGATCGGTCGCTGAAAACTCGATTTTTGCCTGAAAAAACTGATTTTTTGACAACCCTGCACATTTTTGATCTTTTCAAAATTCTGAAAACGGTCTAGCTAGCTCGCCCGCGCCGAGACGCGTCTTCCGACACCTCAAACGTGCGGCTGGCTCGCATAGAACTGCTAAAAATTTTCAAATTTCTCTAAATTAATTCGCCAGTACTTACCTCAAAATCCACCTAAAGGAGCCCTGCTCAGACAAAAGTTGCAATATTTTTGTAACCAGAACAGCTATTTTGACACGGTTTTCTGCGGGAACGTTGTCCGGTGGGCTATTACTAGCATCCCGACACGTTAAAATTGACCTACCTGAAAAATAATTTTTCAGTTCCAGTACTTGTGAATTTTTTACAAAATTTTTATACTTACCTATTTTTATTAGCACAACCCTACATCCGAATTTAATTCTGTCTGCGGAATCGAGTTTCCACCTGTCCAGCCCCGGATTCTCGGCGCTTTGCGCGAACTGAAAATCCGATCGGACGCTGAAAACTCGATTTTTGCCTGAAAAAACTGATTTTTTGACAACCCTGCACATTTTTGATATTTTCAAAATTCTGAAAACGGTCTAGCTAGCTCGCCCGCGCCGAGACGCGTCTTCCGACACCTCAAACGTGCGGCTGGCTCGCATAGAACTGCTAAAAATTTTCAAATTTCTCTAAATTAATTCGCCAGTACTTACCTCAAAATCCACCTAAAGGAGCCCTGCTCAGACAAAAGTTGCAATATTTTTGTAACCAGAACAGCTATTTTGACACGGTTTTCTGCGGGAACGTTGTCCGGTGGGCTATTACTAGCATCCCGACACGTTAAAATTGACCTACCTGAAAAATAATTTTTCAGTTCCAGTACTTGTGAATTTTTTACAAAATTTTTATACTTACCTATTTTTATTAGCACAACCCTACATCCGAATTTAATTCTGTCTGCGGAATCGAGTTTCCACCTGTCCAGCCCCGGATTCTCGGCGCTTTGCGCGAACTGAAAATCCGATCGGTCGCTGAAAACTCGATTTTTGCCTAAAAAAACTGGTTTTTTGACAACCCTGCACATTTTTGATCTTTTCAAAATTCTGAAAACGGTCTAGCTAGCTCGCCCGCGCCGAGACGCGTCTTCCGACACCTCAAACGTGCGGCTGGCTCGCATAGAACTGCTAAAAATTTTCAAATTTCTCTAAATTAATTCGCCAGTACTTACCTCAAATTCCACCTAAGGGAGCCCTGCTCAGACAAAAGTTGCAATATTTTTGTAACCAGAACAGCTATTTTGACACGGTTTTCTGCGGGAACGTTGTCCGGTGGGCTATTACTAGCATCCCGACACGTTAAAATTGACCTACCTGAAAAATAATTTTTCAGTTCCAGTACTTGTGAATTTTTTACAAAATTTTTATACTTACCTATTTTTATTAGCACAACCCTACATCCGAATTTAATTCTGTCTGCGGAATCGAGTTTCCACCTGTCCAGCCCCGGATTCTCGGCGCTTTGCGCGAACTGAAAATCCGATCGGTCGCTGAAAACTCGATTTTTGCCTGAAAAAACTGGTTTTTTGACAACCCTGCACATTTTTGATCTTTTCAAAATTCTGAAAACGGTCTAGCTAGCTCGCCCGCGCCGAGACGCGTCTTCCGACACCTCAAACGTGCGGCTGGCTCGCATAGAACTGCTAAAAATTTTCAAATTTCTCTAAATTAATTCGCCAGTACTTACCTCAAAATCCACCTAAGGGAGCCCTGCTCAGACAAAAGTTGCAATATTTTTGTAACCAGAACAGCTATTTTGACACGGTTTTCTGCAGGAACGTTGTCCGGTGGGCTATTACTAGCATCCCGACACGTTAAAATTGACCTACCTGAAAAATAATTTTTCAGTTCCAGTACTTGTGAATTTTTTACAAAATTTTTATACTTACCTATTTTTATTAGCACAACCCTACATCCGAATTTAATTCTGTCTGCGGAATCGAGCTTCTACCTGTCCAGCCCCGGATTCTCGGCGCTTTGCGCGAACTGAAAATCCGATCGGTCGCTGAAAACTCGATTTTTGCCAGAAAAAACTGGTTTTTTGACAACCCTGCACATTTTTGATCTTTTCAAAATTCTGAAAACGGTCTAGCTAGCTCGCCCGGGCCGAGACGCGTCTTCCGACACCTCAAACGTGCGGCTGGCTCGCATAGAACTGCTAAAAATTTTCAAATTTCTCTAAATTAATTCGCCAGTACTTACCTCAAATTCCACCTAAGGGAGCCCTGCTCAGACAAAAGTTGCAATATTTTTGTAACCAGAACAGCTATTTTGACACGGTTTTCTGCGGGAACGTTGTCCGGTGGGCTATTACTAGCATCCCGACACGTTAAAATTGACCTACCTGAAAAATAATTTTTCAGTTCCAGTACTTGTGAATTTTTTACAAAATTTTTATACTTACCTATTTTTATTAGCACAACCCTACATCCGAATTTAATTCTGTCTGCGGAATCGAGTTTCCACCTGTCCAGCCCCGGATTCTCGGCGCTTTGCGCGAACTGAAAATCCGATCGGTCGCTGAAAACTCGATTTTTGCCTGAAAAAACTGGTTTTTTGACAACCCTGCACATTTTTGATCTTTTCAAAATTCTGAAAACGGTCTAGCTAGCTCGCCCGCGCCGAGACGCGTCTTCCGACACCTCAAACGTGCGGCTGGCTCGCATAGAACTGCTAAAAATTTTCAAATTTCTCTAAATTAATTCGCCAGTACTTACCTCAAAATCCACCTAAGGGAGCCCTGCTCAGACAAAAGTTGCAATATTTTTGTAACCAGAACAGCTATTTTGACACGGTTTTCTGCGGGAACGTTGTCCGGTGGGCTATTACTAGCATCCCGACACGTTAAAATTGACCTACCTGAAAAATAATTTTTCAGTTCCAGTACTTGTGAATATTTTACAAAATTTTTATACTTACCTATTTTTATTAGCACAACCCTACATCCGAATTTAATTCTGTCTGCGGAATCGAGTTTCCACCTGTCCAGCCCCGGATTCTCGGCGCTTTGCGCGAACTGAAAATCCGATCGGTCGCTGAAAACTCGATTTTTGCCTGAAAAAACTGGTTTTTTGACAACCCTGCACATTTTTGATCTTTTCAAAATTCTGAAAACGGTCTAGCTAGCTCGCCCGCGCCGAGACGCGTCTTCCGACACCTCAAACGTGCGGCTGGCTCGCATAGAACTGCTAAAAATTTTCAAATTTCTCTAAATTAATTCGCCAGTACTTACCTCAAAATCCACCTAAGGGAGCCCTGCTCAGACAAAAGTTGCAATATTTTTGTAACCAGAACAGCTATTTTGACACGGTTTTCTGCAGGAACGTTGTCCGGTGGGCTATTACTAGCATCCCGACACGTTAAAATTGACCTACCTGAAAAATAATTTTTCAGTTCCAGTACTTGTGAATTTTTTACAAAATTTTTATACTTACCTATTTTTATTAGCACAACCCTACATCCGAATTTAATTCTGTCTGCGGAATCGAGTTTCCACCTGTCCAGCCCCGGATTCTCGGCGCTTTGCGCGAACTGAAAATCCGATCGGTCGCTGAAAACTCGATTTTTGCCTGAAAAAACTGGTTTTTTGACAACCCTGCACATTTTTGATCTTTTCAAAATTCTGAAAACGGTCTAGCTAGCTCGCCCGCGCCGAGACGCGTCTTCCGACACCTCAAACGTGCGGCTGGCTCGCATAGAACTGCTAAAAATTTTCAAATTTCTCTAAATTAATTCGCCAGTACTTACCTCAAAATCCACCTAAGGGAGCCCTGCTCAGACAAAAGTTGCAATATTTTTGTAACCAGAACAGCTATTTTGACACGGTTTTCTGCAGGAACGTTGTCCGGTGGGCTATTACTAGCATCCCGACACGTTAAAATTGACCTACCTGAAAAATAATTTTTCAGTTCCAGTACTTGTGAATTTTTTACAAAATTTTTATACTTACCTATTTTTATTAGCACAACCCTACATCCGAATTTAATTCTGTCTGCGGAATCGAGCTTCTACCTGTCCAGCCCCGGATTCTCGGCGCTTTGCGCGAACTGAAAATCCGATCGGTCGCTGAAAACTCGATTTTTGCCAGAAAAAACTGGTTTTTTGACAACCCTGCACATTTTTGATCTTTTCAAAATTCTGAAAACGGTCTAGCTAGCTCGCCCGGGCCGAGACGCGTCTTCCGACACCTCAAACGTGCGGCTGGCTCGCATAGAACTGCTAAAAATTTTCAAATTTCTCTAAATTAATTCGCCAGTACTTACCTCAAATTCCACCTAAGGGAGCCCTGCTCAGACAAAAGTTGCAATATTTTTGTAACCAGAACAGCTATTTTGACACGGTTTTCTGCGGGAACGTTGTCCGGTGGGCTATTACTAGCATCCCGACACGTTAAAATTGACCTACCTGAAAAATAATTTTTCAGTTCCAGTACTTGTGAATTTTTTACAAAATTTTTATACTTACCTATTTTTATTAGCACAACCCTACATCCGAATTTAATTCTGTCTGCGGAATCGAGTTTCCACCTGTCCAGCCCCGGATTCTCGGCGCTTTGCGCGAACTGAAAATCCGATCGGTCGCTGAAAACTCGATTTTTGCCTGAAAAAACTGGTTTTTTGACAACCCTGCACATTTTTGATCTTTTCAAAATTCTGAAAACGGTCTAGCTAGCTCGCCCGCGCCGAGACGCGTCTTCCGACACCTCAAACGTGCGGCTGGCTCGCATAGAACTGCTAAAAATTTTCAAATTTCTCTAAATTAATTCGCCAGTACTTACCTCAAAATCCACCTAAGGGAGCCCTGCTCAGACAAAAGTTGCAATATTTTTGTAACCAGAACAGCTATTTTGACACGGTTTTCTGCGGGAACGTTGTCCGGTGGGCTATTACTAGCATCCCGACACGTTAAAATTGACCTACCTGAAAAATAATTTTTCAGTTCCAGTACTTGTGAATATTTTACAAAATTTTTATACTTACCTATTTTTATTAGCACAACCCTACATCCGAATTTAATTCTGTCTGCGGAATCGAGTTTCCACCTGTCCAGCCCCGGATTCTCGGCGCTTTGCGCGAACTGAAAATCCGATCGGTCGCTGAAAACTCGATTTTTGCCTGAAAAAACTGGTTTTTTGACAACCCTGCACATTTTTGATCTTTTCAAAATTCTGAAAACGGTCTAGCTAGCTCGCCCGCGCCGAGACGCGTCTTCCGACACCTCAAACGTGCGGCTGGCTCGCATAGAACTGCTAAAAATTTTCAAATTTCTCTAAATTAATTCGCCAGTACTTACCTCAAAATCCACCTAAGGGAGCCCTTTTTTTTTTTTTTTTTTTTTTTTTTTTTTTTTTTTTTTTTTTTTTTTTTTTTTTTTTTTTTAGGATGGGAAATCATCAAATGACTTCTCCCGCTCTGGGTACAGCAGGAGGGAGTGTCAGACTCTTACTGACTAAAACCCATCCGTGTTTCTCCTAGTGCCCTTTGCATTCCAGGGTACGGTGCCTCTTTCGAACGAAGTCCGCAGCCCCAGCAGGCACTGGCCCTAGTGGGCCCCGTCTTCTGTGCTGACATGTCCTTGAGGCGCGGTGGGATCGCAGCGCGCCGCCGACCCGGGCCTGGTTCTGATCAGACGGCGAGCCACCCAATGCTCGCCGTCCGCAGTCCCACGCCTACGGTGGCCGAGAATCGTCCTGCGACTCCCGACGCCCGGGGCGTCTTCTTCTGTTTCGGCGGCTGGGGCGTGAGGTTTCCCTCTCTCTCACGCGTTCGGCTTCCTCCTTTGTTAGCATTATTGCTTCGCAGAAGGAGGTGACCGCTTCCCATGTCTCGTCGCTCCGGACCATGGCTTGAACCAGGGCCGGACGCGAGAGATCCCCGCCGCCGATCGCCTCGACGAGGACACGGCGGTGCTCCGCCCAAGCAGGGCAAACCTCCACCGTATGCTCCACCGTGTCCTCCGGACGATCCTCGCAGTGTTGACACCCGGGTGTATCCTCCCGCCGTATCCGAAAAAGGTACCTCCCGAAACAACCGTGTCCGGTGAGTACCTGCGTCAAGCGGAAGGTAAGGACGCCGTGGCGCCGCTCTAGCCACTCCTCAAAGAGGGGACTTATCGCCGCAATTGTGGCGTGCCCAGCGCTGGGTTGCGACAGTCGTTGTCTCCATACTGCCATGAGATCCTGCCGGAGTTCCGTCCGCCGTGCTGCAATTTGCCGCGGCAGAGGAGTCTCGCCCCGGCGTAGCGCCTCCACGCGCCATTCGTAAATGAGCGCGAGGGCTTTCGCCTCTAGATCCCATGGCGGCAGTCCGGCAAGGAGGCTCGCTGCTTCGCCAGAGACCGTGCGGTATCCCCGGGCCAGCCGGATGGCCATGACCCTCTGGGACGCGTTGAGGTAACGGGCAGGTCGCTTCCTCAAAGTAGGCGCCCACACCGGCGCCCCATAAAGGGCCATGGACCGCACGACCCCCGCGTAAAGCCTTCGGCAGGAGGCGTTTGGACCCCCTAGATTGGGTAGAAGCCGCTTGAAGGCAGCCCCGGCTCGCCCCAGTCTGGGAGCCAAACGTCGGAAATGCTCGACAAAGTTCCACCGGCTGTCAAGGACGAGACCCAGGTACGTCATTGTCGATCCGACACCGATGTGAACCCCTCCTACTGTTATTTGGGATCCCGATGGCAACCTGTTCCGAGAACCATGAAAGCACATGGCTTCGGACTTGTGTAAGGCCACCTCGAGACCCAGCTGCCGGATCCTCTCAATGACTATCGCAACCCCGCGTGTCATAGCGTCGGCCGCCGCCTGGTGCGATCTCCCTTGCGCCAGTACCAGCGTGTCGTCAGCGTAGCAGACCACGCTGACGCCACTAGGGAGGTCGGCGCGCAGCACCCAGTCGTAGCCGATGTCCCACAGAGGCGGCCCCAGAACGGAACCCTGTGGAACACCGCACGACATCTCTCGCCGGTTCCACTCTCCCAGGTGACCGGGGTAGATGACGGCTCTGTCCGTCAAGTAATCCTCGACTACGCGACGAAGATAGGTCGGCACCCGGTGATACCGAAGTGCCTCCCTGATGCAACTCCAGGGCAGGGTGTTGAAGGCATTGGCGATGTCTAGAGACACCGCCAAGACGACCCCGCCCCGGGAAACCGCGTCCCCCGTCGAGAGGGCTCTCACGCGCATGATGGCGTCCACCGTCGAGCGTCCCGTGCGGAAACCGAACTGGTTCTCCGCCAAATCCGGCCCCACCCTCACTAGGTGCTCGACGAGGCGGTTTGCAATAACTCTTTCAAAGAGCTTGCCCACCTCATCGAGCAGCACAATGGGCCGGTATGCGGACGGAGAGTCCGCAGGGCGCCCCGGCTTCTTAATGAGGACCAGTTTCCCCGTCTTCCAACGAAGTGGGAACTGGCCCCTCTCCAAGCATGCGCTTAGGAACCCTCTTAGTCGAGGCCCGAGAGCCTCCAAGGCCAGGACCCAGGCTTTTCCAGGTAAGCCATCGGGTCCTGGGGCGGTATTTTTGGCCTTCAGCCTATTAACCGCCACTCTCAGGTCTACCTCAGTCACCTCAGGAGCATCGTCATCGTCGTCATCGGTGTAGTCCGCATCGGGCACCGCAGGTGGCGGAGCCATAGGCGGGGGAGTATGCTCCCCTCGCGAGGGGAACAGAGCGCTCACCACGTCCTCCACCAGCTGGGGCCGGAGACTCTGCGTCAACGGGGGGGCCCAGGTGCGGAGCTTATTCCGCACCATTTTGTAGGGTCTTCCCCACGGGTCCCCGTTCAGAGACTCCAGGATCTCCTTGCGAGCCAGATCTTTGGCCTGCAGGATCCCTGCTTTGAGGGCGCCCTTCGCCACTTTGTACTCCTCGTACAGCTCCGCCTCTCTGACCTGCGCATCCAGAGGGCGGATGCGGCGCCTGCGGTGCCTAGTGTACCGGCGCCGTGCGGCAACGCATGCCTGACGCAGCGTCGCCAGCTCTTGCGACCACCAGTACACCTGACGGCGGGCGCGTCCTGGCTTAACCCGGGGCATTGCCACGTCACAAATATCGGACATGGCCTCCTGGAACCACTCCGCTTCGTCGTTGATATCAACAGGCCTGTCCGGAGGTGACACCCAGGCCTGCACGATAGAAGCTTCCAGGAGGAGCTCCCGGTCGAGCTGCTTCAGCGCCCACCGCGGACCACTCGGGGCTTGCCGGACTGGCGCGGTTGAGGTCTGGGCGGAGACGTCAAACCGGATATACCGGTGATCGGAATAGGTCTCCACCTCCTCTAATACGCGCCAGTCAATGACACGTGGTGACAGAGCAGGGCTAGCGAACGAAATGTCCACCACCGACTCCCCCTGCATCCGCACACATGTGGGGACAGAACCCCGGTTTAGGACAACTAGGCCTGTCTCCAGAGCCCAGTCCTCCACCATCCTGCCCCGTGTATCCGTATAACGGGAACCCCATGACAAGTGCTTGGCATTGAAGTCCCCAAGAACGAGCACGGGTAGGGAACGATAACCAGCGACGACGACGCCCAACTCCATAAGGGAGTTCTGGAACTCGGCGAGAGTTCGGTTCGGGGAGAAGTACACTCCTACCACGACAATCTCCCCGAACCGTGCCGCTACGCACCCCTGTCCTCTTTTGACACTCTCGAGGGACGGGGTCCCAGCGGTAGCCGACGAAATTAGAGCCACTGAGCCGTTTAGGTCCCCTACCCAGTCATCCCTGGGCGGGACAAAGTACGGCTCAGCGACCACGGCGATGTTAATCAACCACTGCGCAATGCTCTGGACCAGCAGGTCCTGAGCGGCGGCGCAGTGGTTAATGTTCGCCTGGAGGAGGCGTAATGGAGCCGTTGTTAGCACTCCATTTCATCCTCCTCTTGAGCCCCCTGTGAAGGCTCCACCGCGGCAGCCGCAGTGGCATCGGTGGTGGGGGTAGCAGCAGTGACAGTGGTGGCGGCTGCGGCTGAGACAGCGGTGGTAGAGGGTCTCTTCTTACTCCCGGCCTTGGTAGGTGGAGCGCAGGCCTTGCCCCCAGCCCAGTGATCGGCCGGCTTGCCAGCTGCCGCACATATGACGCAGTGCGGCGTGGCGTTACAAGAGCCGGCCCTATGACCGGGCTGACCACAACGGAAACAACGATCGCTGTAGTCCACCTCCGAGGTACACTGAGCTCCGACGTGGTTGCCCACTAGGCAACGGAAGCACCTCAGAGGTCTGGGTTCCAGCAGTTTGACCTGCGCAGAAACCCAACCGACCAGGAGCCTTCGGACCTAAGGGAGCCCTGCTCCCCCACCGCTGTATCTCCACGTTGTCGTCGTGGTGGGGCTTGTGTGTCTCAATGATCTTGGAGCTCTGCCGGTAGAGTTACTCATGCCGGAAAGGTCCTAGTGAGAGACCAGACCAAGAGAGATACCGGGAAGTGGTTGCTCCTGATTGATCGACGGTAGTCGATCGACAGATGACGTGACCATGCCGCTGCGGTGCAGGCGCACCAAAGCGGCGCACCTTTCTCTGCTCAGACAAAAGTTGCAATATTTTTGTAACCAGAACAGCTATTTTGACACGGTTTTCTGCGGGAACGTTGACCAGGGGACTATTACTAGCATCCCGACACGTTAAAATTGACCTACCTGAAAAATATTTTTTCAGTTCCAGTACTTGTGAATTTTTTACAAAATTTTTATACTTACCTATTTTTATTAGCACAACCCTACATCCGAATTTAATTCTGTCTGCGGAATCGAGTTTCCACCTGTCCAGCCCCGGATTCTCGGCGCTTTGCGCGAACTGAAAATCCGATCGGTCGCTGAAAACTCGATTTTTGCCTGAAAAAACTGGTTTTTTGACAACCCTGCACATTTTTGATCTTTTCAAAATTCTGAAAACGGTCTAGCTAGCTCGCCCGCGCCGAGACGCGTCTTCCGACACCTCAAACGTGCGGCTGGCTCGCATAAAACTGCTAAAAATTTTCAAATTTCTCTAAATTAATTCGCCAGTACTTACCTCAAAATCCACCTAAGGGAGCCCTGCTCAGACAAAAGTTGCAATATTTTTGTAACCAGAACAGCTATTTTGACACGGTTTTCTGCGGGAACGTTGTCCGGTGGGCTATTACTAGCATCCCGACACGTTAAAATTGACCTACCTGAAAAATAATTTTTCAGTTCCAGTACTTGTGAATTTTTTACAAAATTTTTATACTTACCTATTTTTATTAGCACAACCCTACATCCGAATTTAATTCTGTCTGCGGAATCGAGTTTCCACCTGTCCAGCCCCGGATTCTCGGCGCTTTGCGCGAACTGAAAATCCGATCGGTCGCTGAAAACTCGATTTTTGCCTGAAAAAACTGGTTTTTTGACAATCCTGCACATTTTTGATCTTTTCAAAATTCTGAAAACGGTCTAGCTAGCTCGCCCGCGCCGAGACGCGTCTTCCGACACCTCAAATGTGCGGCTGGCTCGCATAGAACTGCTAAAAATTTTCAAATTTCTCTAAATTAATTCGCCAGTACTTACCTCAAAATCCACCCAAGGGAGCCCTGCTCAGACAAAAGTTGCAATATTTTTGTAACCAGAACAGCTATTTTGACACGGTTTTCTGCGGGAACGTTGTCCGGTGGGCTATTACTAGCATCCCGACACGTTAAAATTGACCTACCTGAAAAATAATTTTTCAGTTCCAGTACTTGTGAATTTTTTACAAAATTTTTATACTTACCTATTTTTATTAGCACAACCCTACATCCGAATTTAATTCTGTCTGCGGAATCGAGTTTCCACCTGTCCAGCCCCGGATTCTCGGCGCTTTGCGCGAACTGAAAATCCGATCGGTCGCTGAAAACTCGATTTTTGCCTGAAAAAACTGATTTTTTGACAACCCTGCACATTTTTGATCTTTTCAAAATTCTGAAAACGGTCTAGCTAGCTCGCCCGCGCCGAGACGCGTCTTCCGACACCTCAAACGTGCGGCTGGCTCGCATAGAACTGCTAAAAATTTTCAAATTTCTCTAAATTAATTCGCCAGTACTTACCTCAAAATCCACCTAAGGGAGCCCTGCTCAGACAAAAGTTGCAATATTTTTGTAACCAGAACAGCTATTTTGACACGGTTTTCTGCGGGAACGTTGTCCGGTGGGCTTTTACTAGCATCCCGACACGTTAAAATTGACCTACCTGAAAAATATTTTTTCAGTTCCAGTACTTGTGAATTTTTTACAAAATTTTTATACTTACCTATTTTTATTAGCACAACCCTACATCCGAATTTAATTCTGTCTGCGGAATCGAGTTTCCACCTGTCCAGTCCCGGATTCTCGGCGCTTTGCGCGAACTGAAAATCCGATCGGTCGCTGAAAACTCGATTTTTGCCTGAAAAAACTGGTTTTTTGACAACCCTGCACATTTTTGATCTTTTCAAAATTCTGAAAACGGTCTAGCTAGCTCGCCCGCGCCGAGACGCGTCTTCCGACACCTCAAATGTGCGGCTGGCTCGCATAGAACTGCTAAAAATTTTCAAATTTCTCTAAATTAATTCGCCAGTACTTACCTCAAAATCCACCCAAGGGAGCCCTGCTCAGACAAAAGTTGCAATATTTTTGTAACCAGAACAGCTATTTTGACACGGTTTTCTGCGGGAACGTTGTCCGGTGGGCTATTACTAGCATCCCGACACGTTAAAATTGACCTACCTGAAAAATAATTTTTCAGTTCCAGTACTTGTGAATTTTTTACAAAATTTTTATACTTACCTATTTTTATTAGCACAACCCTACATCCGAATTTAATTCTGTCTGCGGAATCGAGTTTCCACCTGTCCAGCCCCGGATTCTCGGCGCTTTGCGCGAACTGAAAATCCGATCGGTCGCTGAAAACTCGATTTTTGCCTGAAAAAACTGGTTTTTTGACAACCCTGCACATTTTTGATCTTTTCAAAATTCTGAAAACGGTCTAGCTAGCTCGCCCGCGCCGAGACGCGTCTTCCGACACCTCAAACGTGCGGCTGGCTCGCATAGAACTGCTAAAAATTTTCAAATTTCTCTAAATTAATTCGCCAGTACTTACCTCAAAATCCACCTAAGGGAGCCCTGCTCCCCCACCGCTGTATCTCCACGTTATCGTCGTGGTGGGGCTTGTGTGTCTCAATGATCTTGGAGCTCTGCCGGTAGAGTTACTCATGCCGGAAAGGTCCTAGTGAGAGACCAGACCAAGAGAGATACCGGGAAGTGGTTGCTCCTGATTGATCGACGGTAGTCGATCGACAGATGACGTGACCATGCCGCTGCGGTGCAGGCGCACCAAAGCGGCGCACCTTTCTCTGCTCAGTCAAAAGTTGCAATATTTTTGTAACCAGAACAGCTATTTTGACACGGTTTTCTGCGGGAACGTTGACCAGGGGACTATTACTAGCATCCCGACACGTTAAAATTGACCTACCTGAAAAATATTTTTTCAGTTCCAGTACTTGTGAATTTTTTACAAAATTTTTATACTTTCCTATTTTTATTAGCACAACCCTACATCCGAATTTAATTCTGTCTGCGGAATCGAGTTTCCACCTGTCCAGCCCCGGATTCTCGGCGCTTTGCGCGAACTGAAAATCCGATCGGTCGCTGAAAACTCGATTTTTGCCTGAAAAAACTGGTTTTTTGACAACCCTGCACATTTTTGATCTTTTCAAAATTCTGAAAACGGTCTAGCTAGCTCGCCCGCGCCGAGACGCGTCTTCCGACACCTCAAACGTGCGGCTGGCTCGCATAGAACTGCTAAAAATTTTCAAATTTCTCTAAATTAATTCGCCAGTACTTACCTCAAAATCCACCTAAGGGAGCCCTGCTCAGACAAAAGTTGCAATATTTTTGTAACCAGAACAGCTATTTTGACACGGTTTTCTGCGGGAACGTTGTCCGGTGGGCTATTACTAGCATCCCGACACGTTAAAATTGACCTACCTGAAAAATAATTTTTCAGTTCCAGTACTTGTGAATTTTTTACAAAATTTTTATACTTACCTATTTTTATTAGCACAACCCTACATCCGAATTTAATTCTGTCTGCGGAATCGAGTTTCCACCTGTCCAGCCCCGGATTCTCGGCGCTTTGCGCGAACTGAAAATCCGATCGGTCGCTGAAAACTCGATTTTTGCCTGAAAAAACTGGTTTTTTGACAACCCTGCACATTTTTGATCTTTTCAAAATTCTGAAAACGGTCTAGCTAGCTCGCCCGCGCCGAGACGCGTCTTCCGACACCTCAAACGTGCGGCTGGCTCGCATAGAACTGCTAAAAATTTTCAAATTTCTCTAAATTAATTCGCCAGTACTTACCTCAAAATCCACCTAAGGGAGCCCTGCTCCCCCACCGCTGTATCTCCACGTTATCGTCGTGGTGGGGCTTGTGTGTCTCAATGATCTTGGAGCTCTGCCGGTAGAGTTACTCATGCCGGAAAGGTCCTAGTGAGAGACCAGACCAAGAGAGATACCGGGAAGTGGTTGCTCCTGATTGATCGACGGTAGTCGATCGACAGATGACGTGACCATGCCGCTGCGGTGCAGGCGCACCAAAGCGGCGCACCTTTCTCTGCTCAGTCAAAAGTTGCAATATTTTTGTAACCAGAACAGCTATTTTGACACGGTTTTCTGCGGGAACGTTGACCAGGGGACTATTACTAGCATCCCGACACGTTAAAATTGACCTACCTGAAAAATATTTTTTCAGTTCCAGTACTTGTGAATTTTTTACAAAATTTTTATACTTTCCTATTTTTATTAGCACAACCCTACATCCGAATTTAATTCTGTCTGCGGAATCGAGTTTCCACCTGTCCAGCCCCGGATTCTCGGCGCTTTGCGCGAACTGAAAATCCGATCGGTCGCTGAAAACTCGATTTTTGCCTGAAAAAACTGGTTTTTTGACAACCCTGCACATTTTTGATCTTTTCAAAATTCTGAAAACGGTCTAGCTAGCTCGCCCGCGCCGAGACGCGTCTTCCGACACCTCAAACGTGCGGCTGGCTCGCATAGAACTGCTAAAAATTTTCAAATTTCTCTAAATTAATTCGCCAGTACTTACCTCAAAATCCACCTAAGGGAGCCCTGCTCAGACAAAAGTTGCAATATTTTTGTAACCAGAACAGCTATTTTGACACGGTTTTCTGCGGGAACGTTGTCCGGTGGGCTATTACTAGCATCCCGACACGTTAAAATTGACCTACCTGAAAAATAATTTTTCAGTTCCAGTACTTGTGAATTTTTTACAAAATTTTTATACTTACCTATTTTTATTAGCACAACCCTACATCCGAATTTAATTCTGTCTGCGGAATCGAGTTTCCACCTGTCCAGCCCCGGATTCTCGGCGCTTTGCGCGAACTGAAAATCCGATCGGTCGCTGAAAACTCGATTTTTGCCTGAAAAAACTGGTTTTTTGACAACCCTGCACATTTTTGATCTTTTCAAAATTCTGAAAACGGTCTAGCTAGCTTGCCCGCGCCGAGACGCGTCTTCCGACACCTCAAACGAGCGGCTGGCTCGCATAGAACTGCTAAAAATTTTCAAATTTCTCTAAATTAATTCGCCAGTACTTACCTCAAAATCCACCTAAGGGAGCCCTGCTCAGACAAAAGTTGCAATATTTTTGTAACCAGAACAGCTATTTTGACACGGTTTTCTGCGGGAACGTTGTCCGGTGGGCTATTACTAGCATCCCGACACGTTAAAATTGACCTACCTGAAAAATAATTTTTCAGTTCCAGTACTTGTGAATTTTTTACAAAATTTTTATACTTACCTATTTTTATTAGCACAACCCTACATCCGAATTTAATTCTGTCTGCGGAATCGAGTTTCCACCTGTCCAGCCCCGGATTCTCGGCGCTTTGCGCGAACTGAAAATCCGATCGGTCGCTGAAAACTCGATTTTTGCCTGAAAAAACTGGTTTTTTGACAACCCTGCACATTTTTGATCTTTTCAAAATTCTGAAAACGGTCTAGCTAGCTCGCCCGCGCCGAGACGCGTCTTCCGACACCTCAAACGTGCGGCTGGCTCGCATAGAACTGCTAAAAATTTTCAAATTTCTCTAAATTAATTCGCCAGTACTTACCTCAAAATCCACCTAAGGGAGCCCTGCTCAGACAAAAGTTGCAATATTTTTGTAACCAGAACAGCTATTTTGACACGGTTTTCTGCGGGAACGTTGTCCGGTGGGCTATTACTAGCATCCCGACACGTTAAAATTGACCTACCTGAAAAATAATTTTTCAGTTCCAGTACTTGTGAATTTTTTACAAAATTTTTATACTTACCTATTTTTATTAGCACAACCCTACATCCGAATTTAATTCTGTCTGCGGAATCGAGTTTCCACCTGTCCAGCCCCGGATTCTCGGCGCTTTGCGCGAACTGAAAATCCGATCGGTCGCTGAAAACTCGATTTTTGCCTGAAAAAACTGGTTTTTTGACAACCCTGCACATTTTTGATCTTTTCAAAATTCTGAAAACGGTCTAGCTAGCTCGCCCGCGCCGAGACGCGTCTTCCGACACCTCAAACGTGCGGCTGGCTCGCATAGAACTGCTAAAAATTTTCAAATTTCTCTAAATTAATTCGCCAGTACTTACCTCAAAATCCACCTAAGGGAGCCCTGCTCAGACAAAAGTTGCAATATTTTTGTAACCAGAATAGCTATTTTGACACGGTTTTCTGCGGGAACGTTGTCCGGTGGGCTATTACTAGCATCCCGACACGTTAAAATTGACCTACCTGAAAAATAATTTTTCAGTTCCAGTACTTGTGAATTTTTTACAAAATTTTTATACTTACCTATTTTTATTAGCACAACCCTACATCCGAATTTAATTCTGTCTGCGGAATCGAGTTTCCACCTGTCCAGCCCCGGATTCTCGGCGCTTTGCGCGAACTGAAAATCCGATCGGTCGCTGAAAACTCGATTTTTGCCTGAAAAAACTGGTTTTTTGACAACCCTGCACATTTTTGATCTTTTCAAAATTCTGAAAACGGTCTAGCTAGCTCGCCCGCGCCGAGACGCGTCTTCCGACACCTCAAACGTGCGGCTGGCTCGCATAGAACTGCTAAAAATTTTCAAATTTCTCTAAATTAATTCGCCAGTACTTACCTCAAAATCCACCTAAGGGAGCCCTGCTCAGACAAAAGTTGCAATATTTTTGTAACCAGAACAGCTATTTTGACACGGTTTTCTGCGGGAACGTTGTCCGGTGGGCTATTACTAGCATCCCGACACGTTAAAATTGACCTACCTGAAAAATAATTTTTCAGTTCCAGTACTTGTGAATTTTTTACAAAATTTTTATACTTACCTATTTTTATTAGCACAACCCTACATCCGAATTTAATTCTGTCTGCGGAATCGAGTTTCCACCTGTCCAGCCCCGGATTCTCGGCGCTTTGCGCGAACTGAAAATCCGATCGGTCGCTGAAAACTCGATTTTTGCCTGAAAAAACTGGTTTTTTGACAACCCTGCACATTTTTGATCTTTTCAAAATTCTGAAAACGGTCTAGCTAGCTCGCCCGCGCCGAGACGCGTCTTCCGACACCTCAAACGAGCGGCTGGCTCGCATAGAACTGCTAAAAATTTTCAAATTTCTCTAAATTAATTCGCCAGTACTTACCTCAAAATCCACCTAAGGGAGCCCTGCTCAGACAAAAGTTGCAATATTTTTGTAACCAGAACAGCTATTTTGACACGGTTTTCTGCGGGAACGTTGTCCGGTGGGCTATTACTAGCATCCCGACACGTTAAAATTGACCTACCTGAAAAATAATTTTTCAGTTCCAGTACTTGTGAATTTTTTACAAAATTTTTATACTTACCTATTTTTATTAGCACAACCCTACATCCGAATTTAATTCTGTCTGCGGAATCGAGTTTCCACCTGTCCAGCCCCGGATTCTCGGCGCTTTGCGCGAACTGAAAATCCGATCGGTCGCTGAAAACTCGATTTTTGCCTGAAAAAACTGGTTTTTTGACAACCCTGCACATTTTTGATCTTTTCAAAATTCTGAAAACGGTCTAGCTAGCTCGTCCGCGCCGAGACGCGTCTTCCGACACCTCAAACGTGCGGCTGGCTCGCATAGAACTGCTAAAAATTTTCAAATTTCTCTAAATTAATTCGCCAGTACTTACCTCAAAATCCACCTAAGGGAGCCCTGCTCAGACAAAAGTTGCAATATTTTTGTAACCAGAACAGCTATTTTGACACGGTTTTCTGCGGGAACGTTGTCCGGTGGGCTATTACTAGCATCCCGACACGTTAAAATTGACCTACCTGAAAAATAATTTTTCAGTTCCAGTACTTGTGAATTTTTTACAAAATTTTTATACTTACCTATTTTTATTAGCACAACCCTACATCCGAATTTAATTCTGTCTGCGGAATCGAGTTTCCACCTGTCCAGCCCCGGATTCTCGGCGCTTTGCGCGAACTGAAAATCCGATCGGTCGCTGAAAACTCGATTTTTGCCTGAAAAAACTGGTTTTTTGACAACCCTGCACATTTTTGATCTTTTCAAAATTCTGAAAACGGTCTAGCTAGCTCGTCCGCGCCGAGACGCGTCTTCCGACACCTCAAACGTGCGGCTGGCTCGCATAGAACTGCTAAAAATTTTCAAATTTCTCTAAATTAATTCGCCAGTACTTACCTCAAAATCCACCTAAGGGAGCCCTGCTCAGACAAAAGTTGCAATATTTTTGTAACCAGAACAGCTATTTTGACACGGTTTTCTGCGGGAACGTTGTCCGGTGGGCTATTACTAGCATCCCGACACGTTAAAATTGACCTACCTGAAAAATAATTTTTCAGTTCCAGTACTTGTGAATTTTTTACAAAATTTTTATACTTACCTATTTTTATTAGCACAACCCTACATCCGAATTTAATTCTGTCTGCGGAATCGAGTTTCCACCTGTCCAGCCCCGGATTCTCGGCGCTTTGCGCGAACTGAAAATCCGATCGGTCGCTGAAAACTCGATTTTTGCCTGAAAAAACTGGTTTTTTGACAACCCTGCACATTTTTGATCTTTTCAAAATTCTGAAAACGGTCTAACTAGCTCGCCCGCGCCGAGACGCGTCTTCCGACACCTCAAACGTGCGGCTGGCTCGCATAGAACTGCTAAAAATTTTCAAATTTCTCTAAATTAATTCGCCAGTACTTACCTCAAAATCCACCTAAGGGAGCCCTGCTCAGACAAAAGTTGCAATATTTTTGTAACCAGAACAGCTATTTTGACACGGTTTTCTGCGGGAACGTTGTCCGGTGGGCTATTACTAGCATCCCGACACGTTAAAATTGACCTACCTGAAAAATAATTTTTCAGTTCCAGTACTTGTGAATTTTTTACAAAATTTTTATACTTACCTATTTTTATTAGCACAACCCTACATCCGAATTTAATTCTGTCTGCGGAATCGAGTTTCCACCTGTCCAGCCCCGGATTCTCGGTGCTTTGCGCGAACTGAAAATCCGATCGGTCGCTGAAAACTCGATTTTTGCCTGAAAAAACTGGTTTTTTGACAACCCTGCACATTTTTGATCTTTTCAAAATTCTGAAAACGGTCTAGCTAGCTCGTCCGCGCCGAGACGCGTCTTCCGACACCTCAAACGTGCGGCTGGCTCGCATAGAACTGCTAAAAATTTTCAAATTTCTCTAAATTAATTCGCCAGTACTTACCTCAAAATCCACCTAAGGGAGCCCTGCTCAGACAAAAGTTGCAATATTTTTGTAACCAGAACAGCTATTTTGACACGGTTTTCTGCGGGAACGTTGTCCGGTGGGCTATTACTAGCATCCCGACACGTTAAAATTGACCTACCTGAAAAATAATTTTTCAGTTCCAGTACTTGTGAATTTTTTACAAAATTTTTATACTTACCTATTTTTATTAGCACAACCCTACATCCGAATTTAATTCTGTCTGCGGAATCGAGTTTCCACCTGTCCAGCCCCGGATTCTCGGCGCTTTGCGCGAACTGAAAATCCGATCGGTCGCTGAAAACTCGATTTTTGCCTGAAAAAACTGGTTTTTTGACAACCCTGCACATTTTTGATCTTTTCAAAATTCTGAAAACGGTCTAGCTAGCTCGCCCGCGCCGAGACGCGTCTTCCGACACCTCAAACGTGCGGCTGGCTCGCATAGAACTGCTAAAAATTTTCAAATTTCTCTAAATTAATTCGCCAGTACTTACCTCAAAATCCACCTAAGGGAGCCCTGCTCAGACAAAAGTTGCAATATTTTTGTAACCAGAACAGCTATTTTGACACGGTTTTCTGCGGGAACGTTGTCCGGTGGGCTATTACTAGCATCCCGACACGTTAAAATTGACCTACCTGAAAAATAATTTTTCAGTTCCAGTACTTGTGAATTTTTTACAAAATTTTTATACTTACCTATTTTTATTAGCACAACCCTACATCCGAATTTAATTCTGTCTGCGGAATCGAGTTTCCACCTGTCCAGCCCCGGATTCTCGGCGCTTTGCGCGAACTGAAAATCCGATCGGTCGCTGAAAACTCGATTTTTGCCTGAAAAAACTGGTTTTTTGACAACCCTGCACATTTTTGATCTTTTCAAAATTCTGAAAACGGTCTAGCTAGCTCGCCCGCGCCGAGACGCGTCTTCCGACACCTCAAACGTGCGGCTGGCTCGCATAGAACTGCTAAAAATTTTCAAATTTCTCTAAATTAATTCGCCAGTACTTACCTCAAAATCCACCTAAGGGAGCCCTGCTCAGACAAAAGTTGCAATATTTTTGTAACCAGAACAGCTATTTTGACACGGTTTTCTGCGGGAACGTTGTCCGGTGGGCTATTACTAGCATCCCGACACGTTAAAATTGACCTACCTGAAAAATAATTTTTCAGTTCCAGTACTTGTGAATTTTTTACAAAATTTTTATACTTACCTATTTTTATTAGCACAACCCTACATCCGAATTTAATTCTGTCTGCGGAATCGAGTTTCCACCTGTCCAGCCCCGGATTCTCGGCGCTTTGCGCGAACTGAAAATCCGATCGGTCGCTGAAAACTCGATTTTTGCCTGAAAAAACTGGTTTTTTGACAACCCTGCACATTTTTGATCTTTTCAAAATTCTGAAAACGGTCTAGCTAGCTCGCCCGCGCCGAGACGCGTCTTCCGACACCTCAAACGTGCGGCTGGCTCGCATAGAACTGCTAAAAATTTTCAAATTTCTCTAAATTAATTCGCCAGTACTTACCTCAAAATCCACCTAAGGGAGCCCTGCTCAGACAAAAGTTGCAATATTTTTGTAACCAGAACAGCTATTTTGACACGGTTTTCTGCGGGAACGTTGTCCGGTGGGCTATTACTAGCATCCCGACACGTTAAAATTGACCTACCTGAAAAATAATTTTTCAGTTCCAGTACTTGTGAATTTTTTACAAAATTTTTATACTTACCTATTTTTATTAGCACAACCCTACATCCGAATTTAATTCTGTCTGCGGAATCGAGTTTCCACCTGTCCAGCCCCGGATTCTCGGCGCTTTGCGCGAACTGAAAATCCGATCGGTCGCTGAAAACTCGATTTTTGCCTGAAAAAACTGGTTTTTTGACAACCCTGCACATTTTTGATCTTTTCAAAATTCTGAAAACGGTCTAGCTAGCTCGCCCGCGCCGAGACGCGTCTTCCGACACCTCAAACGTGCGGCTGGCTCGCATAGAACTGCTAAAAATTTTCAAATTTCTCTAAATTAATTCGCCAGTACTTACCTCAAAATCCACCTAAGGGAGCCCTGCTCAGACAAAAGTTGCAATATTTTTGTAACCAGAACAGCTATTTTGACACGGTTTTCTGCGGGAACGTTGTCCGGTGGGCTATTACTAGCATCCCGACACGTTAAAATTGACCTACCTGAAAAATAATTTTTCAGTTCCAGTACTTGTGAATTTTTTACAAAATTTTTATACTTACCTATTTTTATTAGCACAACCCTACATCCGAATTTAATTCTGTCTGCGGAATCGAGTTTCCACCTGTCCAGCCCCGGATTCTCGGCGCTTTGCGCGAACTGAAAATCCGATCGGTCGCTGAAAACTCGATTTTTGCCTGAAAAAACTGGTTTTTTGACAACCCTGCACATTTTTGATCTTTTCAAAATTCTGAAAACGGTCTAGCTAGCTCGCCCGCGCCGAGACGCGTCTTCCGACACCTCAAACGTGCGGCTGGCTCGCATAGAACTGCTAAAAATTTTCAAATTTCTCTAAATTAATTCGCCAGTACTTACCTCAAAATCCACCTAAGGGAGCCCTGCTCAGACAAAAGTTGCAATATTTTTGTAACCAGAACAGCTATTTTGACACGGTTTTCTGCGGGAACGTTGTCCGGTGGGCTATTACTAGCATCCCGACACGTTAAAATTGACCTACCTGAAAAATAATTTTTCAGTTCCAGTACTTGTGAATTTTTTACAAAATTTTTATACTTACCTATTTTTATTAGCACAACCCTACATCCGAATTTAATTCTGTCTGCGGAATCGAGTTTCCACCTGTCCAGCCCCGGATTCTCGGCGCTTTGCGCGAACTGAAAATCCGATCGGTCGCTGAAAACTCGATTTTTGCCTGAATAAACTGGTTTTTTGACAACCCTGCACATTTTTGATCTTTTCAAAATTCTGAAAACGGTCTAGCTAGCTCGCCCGGGCCGAGACGCGTCTTCCGACACCTCAAACGTGCGGCTGGCTCGCATAGAACTGCTAAAAATTTTCAAATTTCTCTAAATTAATTCGCCAGTACTTACCTCAAAATCCACCTAAGGGAGCCCTGCTCAGACAAAAGTTGCAATATTTTTGTAACCAGAACAGCTATTTTGACACGGTTTTCTGCGGGAACGTTGTCCGGTGGGCTATTACTAGCATCCCGACACGTTAAAATTGACCTACCTGAAAAAAAATTTTTCAGTTCCAGTACTTGTGAATTTTTTACAAAATTTTTATACTTACCTATTTTTATTAGCACAACCCTACATCCGAATTCAATTCTGTCTGCGGAATCGAGTTTCCACTTGTCCAGCCCCGGATTCTCGGCGCTTTGCGCGAACTGAAAATCCGATCGGTCGCTGAAAACTCGATTTTTGCCTGAAAAAACTGGTTTTTTGACAACCCTGCACATTTTTGATCTTTTCAAAATTCTGAAAACGGTCTAGCTAGCTCGCCCGCGCCGAGATGCGTCTTCCGACACCTCAAACGTGCGGCTGGCTCGCATAGAACTGCTAAAAATTTTCAAATTTCTCTAAATTAATTCGCCAGTACTTACCTCAAAATCCACCTAAGGGAGCCCTGCTCAGACAAAAGTTGCAATATTTTTGTAACCAGAACAGCTATTTTGACACGGTTTTCTGCGGGAACGTTGTCCGGTGGGCTATTACTAGCATCCCGACACGTTAAAATTGACCTACCTGAAAAATAATTTTTCAGTTCCAGTACTTGTGAATTTTTTACAAAATTTTTATACTTACCTATTTTTATTAGCACAACCCTACATCCGAATTCAATTCTGTCTGCGGAATCGAGTTTCCACCTGTCCAGCCCCGGATTCTCGGCGCTTTGCGCGAACTGAAAATCCGATCGGTCGCTGAAAACTCGATTTTTGCCTGAAAAAACTGGTTTTTTGACAACCCTGCACATTTTTGATCTTTTCAAAATTCTGAAAACGGTCTAGCTAGCTCGCCCGCGCCGAGACGCGTCTTCCGACACCTCAAACGTGCGGCTGGCTCGCATAGAACTGCTAAAAATTTTCAAATTTCTCTAAATTAATTCGCCAGTACTTACCTCAAAATCCACCTAAGGGAGCCCTGCTCAGACAAAAGTTGCAATATTTTTGTAACCAGAACAGCTATTTTGACACGGTTTTCTGCGGGAACGTTGTCCGGTGGGCTATTACTAGCATCCCGACACGTTAAAATTGACCTACCTGAAAAATAATTTTTCAGTTCCAGTACTTGTGAATTTTTTACAAAATTTTTATACTTACCTATTTTTATTAGCACAACCCTACATCCGAATTTAATTCTGTCTGCGGAATCGAGTTTCCACCTGTCCAGCCCCGGATTCTCGGCGCTTTGCGCGAACTGAAAATCCGATCGGTCGCTGAAAACTCGATTTTTGCCTGAAAAAACTGGTTTTTTGACAACCCTGCACATTTTTGATCTTTTCAAAATTCTGAAAACGGTCTAGCTAGCTCGCCCGCGCCGAGACGCGTCTTCCGACACCTCAAACGTGCGGCTGGCTCGCATAGAACTGCTAAAAATTTTCAAATTTCTCTAAATTAATTCGCCAGTACTTACCTCAAAATCCACCTAAGGGAGCCCTGCTCAGACAAAAGTTGCAATATTTTTGTAACCAGAACAGCTATTTTGACACGGTTTTCTGCGGGAACGTTGTCCGGTGGGCTATTACTAGCATCCCGACACGTTAAAATTGACCTACCTGAAAAATAATTTTTCAGTTCCAGTACTTGTGAATTTTTTACAAAATTTTTATACTTACCTATTTTTATTAGCACAACCCTACATCCGAATTCAATTCTGTCTGCGGAATCGAGTTTCCACCTGTCCAGCCCCGGATTCTCGGCGCTTTGCGCGAACTGAAAATCCGATCGGTCGCTGAAAACTCGATTTTTGCCTGAAAAAACTGGTTTTTTGACAACCCTGCACATTTTTGATCTTTTCAAAATTCTGAAAACGGTCTAGCTAGCTCGCCCGGGCCGAGACGCGTCTTCCGACACCTCAAACGTGCGGCTGGCTCGCATAGAACTGCTAAAAATTTTCAAATTTCTCTAAATTAATTCGCCAGTACTTACCTCAAAATCCACCTAAGGGAGCCCTGCTCAGACAAAAGTTGCAATATTTTTGTAACCAGAACAGCTATTTTGACACGGTTTTCTGCGGGAACGTTGTCCGGTGGGCTATTACTAGCATCCCGACACGTTAAAATTGACCTACCTGAAAAATAATTTTTCAGTTCCAGTACTTGTGAATTTTTTACAAAATTTTTATACTTACCTATTTTTATTAGCACAACCCTACATCCGAATTCAATTCTGTCTGCGGAATCGAGTTTCCACCTGTCCAGCCCCGGATTCTCGGCGCTTTGCGCGAACTGAAAATCCGATCGGTCGCTGAAAACTCGATTTTTGCCTGAAAAAACTGGTTTTTTGACAACCCTGCACATTTTTGATCTTTTCAAAATTCTGAAAACGGTCTAGCTAGCTCGCCCGCGCCGAGATGCGTCTTCCGACACCTCAAACGTGCGGCTGGCTCGCATAGAACTGCTAAAAATTTTCAAATTTCTCTAAATTAATTCGCCAGTACTTACCTCAAAATCCACCTAAGGGAGCCCTGCTCAGACAAAAGTTGCAATATTTTTGTAACCAGAACAGCTATTTTGACACGGTTTTCTGCGGGAACGTTGTCCGGTGGGCTATTACTAGCATCCCGACACGTTAAAATTGACCTACCTGAAAAATAATTTTTCAGTTCCAGTACTTGTGAATTTTTTACAAAATTTTTATACTTACCTATTTTTATTAGCACAACCCTACATCCGAATTCAATTCTGTCTGCGGAATCGAGTTTCCACCTGTCCAGCCCCGGATTCTCGGCGCTTTGCGCGAACTGAAAATCCGATCGGTCGCTGAAAACTCGATTTTTGCCTGAAAAAACTGGTTTTTTGACAACCCTGCACATTTTTGATCTTTTCAAAATTCTGAAAACGGTCTAGCTAGCTCGCCCGCGCCGAGACGCGTCTTCCGACACCTCAAACGTGCGGCTGGCTCGCATAGAACTGCTAAAAATTTTCAAATTTCTCTAAATTAATTCGCCAGTACTTACCTCAAAATCCACCTAAGGGAGCCCTGCTCAGACAAAAGTTGCAATATTTTTGTAACCAGAACAGCTATTTTGACACGGTTTTCTGCGGGAACGTTGTCCGGTGGGCTATTACTAGCATCCCGACACGTTAAAATTGACCTACCTGAAAAATAATTTTTCAGTTCCAGTACTTGTGAATTTTTTACAAAATTTTTATACTTACCTATTTTTATTAGCACAACCCTACATCCGAATTTAATTCTGTCTGCGGAATCGAGTTTCCACCTGTCCAGCCCCGGATTCTCGGCGCTTTGCGCGAACTGAAAATCCGATCGGTCGCTGAAAACTCGATTTTTGCCTGAAAAAACTGGTTTTTTGACAACCCTGCACATTTTTGATCTTTTCAAAATTCTGAAAACGGTCTAGCTAGCTCGCCCGCGCCGAGACGCGTCTTCCGACACCTCAAACGTGCGGCTGGCTCGCATAGAACTGCTAAAAATTTTCAAATTTCTCTAAATTAATTCGCCAGTACTTACCTCAAAATCCACCTAAGGGAGCCCTGCTCAGACAAAAGTTGCAATATTTTTGTAACCAGAACAGCTATTTTGACACGGTTTTCTGCGGGAACGTTGTCCGGTGGGCTATTACTAGCATCCCGACACGTTAAAATTGACCTACCTGAAAAATAATTTTTCAGTTCCAGTACTTGTGAATTTTTTACAAAATTTTTATACTTACCTATTTTTATTAGCACAACCCTACATCCGAATTCAATTCTGTCTGCGGAATCGAGTTTCCACCTGTCCAGCCCCGGATTCTCGGCGCTTTGCGCGAACTGAAAATCCGATCGGTCGCTGAAAACTCGATTTTTGCCTGAAAAAACTGGTTTTTTGACAACCCTGCACATTTTTGATCTTTTCAAAATTCTGAAAACGGTCTAGCTAGCTCGCCCGCGCCGAGATGCGTCTTCCGACACCTCAAACGTGCGGCTGGCTCGCATAGAACTGCTAAAAATTTTCAAATTTCTCTAAATTAATTCGCCAGTACTTACCTCAAAATCCACCTAAGGGAGCCCTGCTCAGACAAAAGTTGCAATATTTTTGTAACCAGAACAGCTATTTTGACACGGTTTTCTGCGGGAACGTTGTCCGGTGGGCTATTACTAGCATCCCGACACGTTAAAATTGACCTACCTGAAAAATAATTTTTCAGTTCCAGTACTTGTGAATTTTTTACAAAATTTTTATACTTACCTATTTTTATTAGCACAACCCTACATCCGAATTTAATTCTGTCTGCGGAATCGAGTTTCCACCTGTCCAGCCCCGGATTCTCGGCGCTTTGCGCGAACTGAAAATCCGATCGGTCGCTGAAAACTCGATTTTTGCCTGAAAAAACTGGTTTTTTGACAACCCTGCACATTTTTGATCTTTTCAAAATTCTGAAAACGGTCTAGCTAGCTCGCCCGCGCCGAGACGCGTCTTCCGACACCTCAAACGTGCGGCTGGCTCGCATAGAACTGCTAAAAATTTTCAAATTTCTCTAAATTAATTCGCCAGTACTTACCTCAAAATCCACCTAAGGGAGCCCTGCTCAGACAAAAGTTGCAATATTTTTGTAACCAGAACAGCTATTTTGACACGGTTTTCTGCGGGAACGTTGTCCGGTGGGCTATTACTAGCATCCCGACACGTTAAAATTGACCTACCTGAAAAATAATTTTTCAGTTCCAGTACTTGTGAATTTTTTACAAAATTTTTATACTTACCTATTTTTATTAGCACAACCCTACATCCGAATTCAATTCTGTCTGCGGAATCGAGTTTCCACCTGTCCAGCCCCGGATTCTCGGCGCTTTGCGCGAACTGAAAATCCGATCGGTCGCTGAAAACTCGATTTTTGCCTGAAAAAACTGGTTTTTTGACAACCCTGCACATTTTTGATCTTTTCAAAATTCTGAAAACGGTCTAGCTAGCTCGCCCGCGCCGAGACGCGTCTTCCGACACCTCAAACGTGCGGCTGGCTCGCATAGAACTGCTAAAAATTTTCAAATTTCTCTAAATTAATTCGCCAGTACTTACCTCAAAATCCACCTAAGGGAGCCCTGCTCAGACAAAAGTTGCAATATTTTTGTAACCAGAACAGCTATTTTGACACGGTTTTCTGCGGGAACGTTGTCCGGTGGGCTATTACTAGCATCCCGACACGTTAAAATTGACCTACCTGAAAAATAATTTTTCAGTTCCAGTACTTGTGAATTTTTTACAAAATTTTTATACTTACCTATTTTTATTAGCACAACCCTACATCCGAATTCAATTCTGTCTGCGGAATCGAGTTTCCACCTGTCCAGCCCCGGATTCTCGGCGCTTTGCGCGAACTGAAAATCCGATCGGTCGCTGAAAACTCGATTTTTGCCTGAAAAAACTGGTTTTTTGACAACCCTGCACATTTTTGATCTTTTCAAAATTCTGAAAACGGTCTAGCTAGCTCGCCCGCGCCGAGACGCGTCTTCCGACACCTCAAACGTGCGGCTGGCTCGCATACAACTGCTAAAAATTTTCAAATTTCTCTAAATTAATTCGCCAGTACTTACCTCAAAATCCACCTAAGGGAGCCCTGCTCAGACAAAAGTTGCAATATTTTTGTAACCAGAACAGCTATTTTGACACGGTTTTCTGCGGGAACGTTGTCCGGTGGGCTATTACTAGCATCCCGACACGTTAAAATTGACCTACCTGAAAAATAATTTTTCAGTTCCAGTACTTGTGAATTTTTTACAAAATTTTTATACTTACCTATTTTTATTAGCACAACCCTACATCCGAATTTAATTCTGTCTGCGGAATCGAGTTTCCACCTGTCCAGCCCCGGATTCTCGGCGCTTTGCGCGAACTGAAAATCCGATCGGTCGCTGAAAACTCGATTTTTGCCTGAAAAAACTGGTTTTTTGACAACCCTGCACATTTTTGATCTTTTCAAAATTCTGAAAACGGTCTAGCTAGCTCGCCCGCGCCGAGACGCGTCTTTCGACACCTCAAACGTGCGGCTGGCTCGCATAGAACTGCTAAAAATTTTCAAATTTCTCTAAATTAATTCGCCAGTACTTACCTCAAAATCCACCTAAGGGAGCCCTGCTCAGACAAAAGTTGCAATATTTTTGTAACCAGAACAGCTATTTTGACACGGTTTTCTGCGGGAACGTTGTCCGGTGGGCTATTACTAGCATCCCGACACGTTAAAATTGACCTACCTGAAAAATAATTTTTCAGTTCCAGTACTTGTGAATTTTTTACAAAATTTTTATACTTACCTATTTTTATTAGCACAACCCTACATCCGAATTTAATTCTGTCTGCGGAATCGAGTTTCCACCTGTCCAGCCCCGGATTCTCGGCGCTTTGCGCGAACTGAAAATCCGATCGGTCGCTGAAAACTCGATTTTTGCCTGAAAAAACTGGTTTTTTGACAACCCTGCACATTTTTGATCTTTTCAAAATTCTGAAAACGGTCTAGCTAGCTCGCCCGCGCCGAGACGCGTCTTCCGACACCTCAAACGTGCGGCTGGCTCGCATAGAACTGCTAAAAATTTTCAAATTTCTCTAAATTAATTCGCCAGTACTTACCTCAAAATCCACCTAAGGGAGCCCTGCTCAGACAAAAGTTGCAATATTTTTGTAACCAGAACAGCTATTTTGACACGGTTTTCTGCGGGAACGTTGTCCGGTGGGCTATTACTAGCATCCCGACACGTTAAAATTGACCTACCTGAAAAATAATTTTTCAGTTCCAGTACTTGTGAATTTTTTACAAAATTTTTATACTTACCTATTTTTATTAGCACAACCCTACATCCGAATTCAATTCTGTCTGCGGAATCGAGTTTCCACCTGTCCAGCCCCGGATTCTCGGCGCTTTGCGCGAACTGAAAATCCGATCGGTCGCTGAAAACTCGATTTTTGCCTGAAAAAACTGGTTTTTTGACAACCCTGCACATTTTTGATCTTTTCAAAATTCTGAAAACGGTCTAGCTAGCTCGCCCGCGCCGAGACGCGTCTTCCGACACCTCAAACGTGCGGCTGGCTCGCATAGAACTGCTAAAAATTTTCAAATTTCTCTAAATTAATTCGCCAGTACTTACCTCAAAATCCACCTAAGGGAGCCCTGCTCAGACAAAAGTTGCAATATTTTTGTAACCAGAACAGCTATTTTGACACGGTTTTCTGCGGGAACGTTGTCCGGTGGGCTATTACTAGCATCCCGACACGTTAAAATTGACCTACCTGAAAAATAATTTTTCAGTTCCAGTACTTGTGAATTTTTTACAAAATTTTTATACTTACCTATTTTTATTAGCACAACCCTACATCCGAATTTAATTCTGTCTGCGGAATCGAGTTTCCACCTGTCCAGCCCCGGATTCTCGGCGCTTTGCGCGAACTGAAAATCCGATCGGTCGCTGAAAACTCGATTTTTGCCTGAAAAAACTGGTTTTTTGACAACCCTGCACATTTTTGATCTTTTCAAAATTCTGAAAACGGTCTAGCTAGCTCGCCCGCGCCGAGACGCGTCTTCCGACACCTCAAACGTGCGGTTGGCTCGCATAGAACTGCTAAAAATTTTCAAATTTCTCTAAATTAATTCGCCAGTACTTACCTCAAAATCCACCTAAGGGAGCCCTGCTCAGACAAAAGTTGCAATATTTTTGTAACCAGAACAGCTATTTTGACACGGTTTTCTGCGGGAACGTTGTCCGGTGGGCTATTACTAGCATCCCGACACGTTAAAATTGACCTACCTGAAAAATAATTTTTCAGTTCCAGTACTTGTGAATTTTTTACAAAATTTTTATACTTACCTATTTTTATTAGCACAACCCTACATCCGAATTCAATTCTGTCTGCGGAATCGAGTTTCCACCTGTCCAGCCCCGGATTCTCGGCGCTTTGCGCGAACTGAAAATCCGATCGGTCGCTGAAAACTCGATTTTTGCCTGAAAAAACTGGTTTTTTGACAACCCTGCACATTTTTGATCTTTTCAAAATTCTGAAAACGGTCTAGCTAGCTCGCCCGCGCCGAGATGCGTCTTCCGACACCTCAAACGTGCGGCTGGCTCGCATAGAACTGCTAAAAATTTTCAAATTTCTCTAAATTAATTCGCCAGTACTTACCTCAAAATCCACCTAAGGGAGCCCTGCTCAGACAAAAGTTGCAATATTTTTGTAACCAGAACAGCTATTTTGACACGGTTTTCTGCGGGAACGTTGTCCGGTGGGCTATTACTAGCATCCCGACACGTTAAAATTGACCTACCTGAAAAATAATTTTTCAGTTCCAGTACTTGTGAATTTTTTACAAAATTTTTATACTTACCTATTTTTATTAGCACAACCCTACATCCGAATTTAATTCTGTCTGCGGAATCGAGTTTCCACCTGTCCAGCCCCGGATTCTCGGCGCTTTGCGCGAACTGAAAATCCGATCGGTCGCTGAAAACTCGATTTTTGCCTGAAAAAACTGGTTTTTTGACAACCCTGCACATTTTTGATCTTTTCAAAATTCTGAAAACGGTCTAGCTAGCTCGTCCGCGCCGAGACGCGTCTTCCGACACCTCAAACGTGCGGCTGGCTCGCATAGAACTGCTAAAAATTTTCAAATTTCTCTAAATTAATTCGCCAGTACTTACCTCAAAATCCACCTAAGGGAGCCCTGCTCAGACAAAAGTTGCAATATTTTTGTAACCAGAACAGCTATTTTGACACGGTTTTCTGCGGGAACGTTGTCCGGTGGGCTATTACTAGCATCCCGACACGTTAAAATTGACCTACCTGAAAAATAATTTTTCAGTTCCAGTACTTGTGAATTTTTTACAAAATTTTTATACTTACCTATTTTTATTAGCACAACCCTACATCCGAATTTAATTCTGTCTGCGGAATCGAGTTTCCACCTGTCCAGCCCCGGATTCTCGGCGCTTTGCGCGAACTGAAAATCCGATCGGTCGCTGAAAACTCGATTTTTGCCTGAAAAAACTGGTTTTTTGACAACCCTGCACATTTTTGATCTTTTCAAAATTCTGAAAACGGTCTAGCTAGCTCGCCCGCGCCGAGATGCGTCTTCCGACACCTCAAACGTGCGGCTGGCTCGCATAGAACTGCTAAAAATTTTCAAATTTCTCTAAATTAATTCGCCAGTACTTACCTCAAAATCCACCTAAGGGAGCCCTGCTCAGACAAAAGTTGCAATATTTTTGTAACCAGAACAGCTATTTTGACACGGTTTTCTGCGGGAACGTTGTCCGGTGGGCTATTACTAGCATCCCGACACGTTAAAATTGACCTACCTGAAAAATAATTTTTCAGTTCCAGTACTTGTGAATTTTTTACAAAATTTTTATACTTACCTATTTTTATTAGCACAACCCTACATCCGAATTTAATTCTGTCTGCGGAATCGAGTTTCCACCTGTCCAGCCCCGGATTCTCGGCGCTTTGCGCGAACTGAAAATCCGATCGGTCGCTGAAAACTCGATTTTTGCCTGAAAAAACTGGTTTTTTGACAACCCTGCACATTTTTGATCTTTTCAAAATTCTGAAAACGGTCTAGCTAGCTCGCCCGCGCCGAGACGCGTCTTCCGACACCTCAAACGTGCGGCTGGCTCGCATAGAACTGCTAAAAATTTTCAAATTTCTCTAAATTAATTCGCCAGTACTTACCTCAAAATCCACCTAAGGGAGCCCTGCTCAGACAAAAGTTGCAATATTTTTGTAACCAGAACAGCTATTTTGACACGGTTTTCTGCGGGAACGTTGTCCGGTGGGCTATTACTAGCATCCCGACACGTTAAAATTGACCTACCTGAAAAATAATTTTTCAGTTCCAGTACTTGTGAATTTTTTACAAAATTTTTATACTTACCTATTTTTATTAGCACAACCCTACATCCGAATTCAATTCTGTCTGCGGAATCGAGTTTCCACCTGTCCAGCCCCGGATTCTCGGCGCTTTGCGCGAACTGAAAATCCGATCGGTCGCTGAAAACTCGATTTTTGCCTGAAAAAACTGGTTTTTTGACAACCCTGCACATTTTTGATCTTTTCAAAATTCTGAAAACGGTCTAGCTAGCTCGCCCGCGCCGAGACGCGTCTTCCGACACCTCAAACGTGCGGCTGGCTCGCATAGAACTGCTAAAAATTTTCAAATTTCTCTAAATTAATTCGCCAGTACTTACCTCAAAATCCACCTAAGGGAGCCCTGCTCAGACAAAAGTTGCAATATTTTTGTAACCAGAACAGCTATTTTGACACGGTTTTCTGCGGGAACGTTGTCCGGTGGGCTATTACTAGCATCCCGACACGTTAAAATTGACCTACCTGAAAAATAATTTTTCAGTTCCAGTACTTGTGAATTTTTTACAAAATTTTTATACTTACCTATTTTTATTAGCACAACCCTACATCCGAATTCAATTCTGTCTGCGGAATCGAGTTTCCACCTGTCCAGCCCCGGATTCTCGGCGCTTTGCGCGAACTGAAAATCCGATCGGTCGCTGAAAACTCGATTTTTGCCTGAAAAAACTGGTTTTTTGACAACCCTGCACATTTTTGATCTTTTCAAAATTCTGAAAACGGTCTAGATAGCTCGCCCGCGCCGAGACGCGTCTTCCGACACCTCAAACGTGCGGCTGGCTCGCATACAACTGCTAAAAATTTTCAAATTTCTCTAAATTAATTCGCCAGTACTTACCTCAAAATCCACCTAAGGGAGCCCTGCTCAGACAAAAGTTGCAATATTTTTGTAACCAGAACAGCTATTTTGACACGGTTTTCTGCGGGAACGTTGTCCGGTGGGCTATTACTAGCATCCCGACACGTTAAAATTGACCTACCTGAAAAATAATTTTTCAGTTCCAGTACTTGTGAATTTTTTACAAAATTTTTATACTTACCTATTTTTATTAGCACAACCCTACATCCGAATTTAATTCTGTCTGCGGAATCGAGTTTCCACCTGTCCAGCCCCGGATTCTCGGCGCTTTGCGCGAACTGAAAATCCGATCGGTCGCTGAAAACTCGATTTTTGCCTGAAAAAACTGGTTTTTTGACAACCCTGCACATTTTTGATCTTTTCAAAATTCTGAAAACGGTCTAGCTAGCTCGCCCGCGCCGAGACGCGTCTTCCGACACCTCAAACGTGCGGCTGGCTCGCATAGAACTGCTAAAAATTTTCAAATTTCTCTAAATTAATTCGCCAGTACTTACCTCAAAATCCACCTAAGGGAGCCCTGCTCAGACAAAAGTTGCAATATTTTTGTAACCAGAACAGCTATTTTGACACGGTTTTCTGCGGGAACGTTGTCCGGTGGGCTATTACTAGCATCCCGACACGTTAAAATTGACCTACCTGAAAAATAATTTTTCAGTTCCAGTACTTGTGAATTTTTTACAAAATTTTTATACTTACCTATTTTTATTAGCACAACCCTACATCCGAATTTAATTCTGTCTGCGGAATCGAGTTTCCACCTGTCCAGCCCCGGATTCTCGGCGCTTTGCGCGAACTGAAAATCCGATCGGTCGCTGAAAACTCGATTTTTGCCTGAAAAAACTGGTTTTTTGACAACCCTGCACATTTTTGATCTTTTCAAAATTCTGAAAACGGTCTAGCTAGCTCGCCCGCGCCGAGACGCGTCTTCCGACACCTCAAACGTGCGGCTGGCTCGCATAGAACTGCTAAAAATTTTCAAATTTCTCTAAATTAATTCGCCAGTACTTACCTCAAAATCCACCTAAGGGAGCCCTGCTCAGACAAAAGTTGCAATATTTTTGTAACCAGAACAGCTATTTTGACACGGTTTTCTGCGGGAACGTTGTCCGGTGGGCTTTTACTAGCATCCCGACACGTTAAAATTGACCTACCTGAAAAATATTTTTTCAGTTCCAGTACTTGTGAATTTTTTACAAAATTTTTATACTTACCTATTTTTATTAGCACAACCCTACATCCGAATTCAATTCTGTCTGCGGAATCGAGTTTCCACCTGTCCAGCCCCGGATTCTCGGCGCTTTGCGCGAACTGAAAATCCGATCGGTCGCTGAAAACTCGATTTTTGCCTGAAAAAACTGGTTTTTTGACAACCCTGCACATTTTTGATCTTTTCAAAATTCTGAAAACGGTCTAGCTAGCTCGCCCGCGCCGAGACGCGTCTTCCGACACCTCAAACGTGCGGCTGGCTCGCATAGAACTGCTAAAAATTTTCAAATTTCTCTAAATTAATTCGCCAGTACTTACCTCAAAATCCACCTAAGGGAGCCCTGCTCAGACAAAAGTTGCAATATTTTTGTAACCAGAACAGCTATTTTGACACGGTTTTCTGCGGGAACGTTGTCCGGTGGGCTATTACTAGCATCCCGACACGTTAAAATTGACCTACCTGAAAAATAATTTTTCAGTTCCAGTACTTGTGAATTTTTTACAAAATTTTTATACTTACCTATTTTTATTAGCACAACCCTACATCCGAATTCAATTCTGTCTGCGGAATCGAGTTTCCACCTGTCCAGCCCCGGATTCTCGGCGCTTTGCGCGAACTGAAAATCCGATCGGTCGCTGAAAACTCGATTTTTGCCTGAAAAAACTGGTTTTTTGACAACCCTGCACATTTTTGATCTTTTCAAAATTCTGAAAACGGTCTAGCTAGCTCGCCCGCGCCGAGACGCGTCTTCCGACACCTCAAACGTGCGGTTGGCTCGCATAGAACTGCTAAAAATTTTCAAATTTCTCTAAATTAATTCGCCAGTACTTACCTCAAAATCCACCTAAGGGAGCCCTGCTCAGACAAAAGTTGCAATATTTTTGTAACCAGAACAGCTATTTTGACACGGTTTTCTGCGGGAACGTTGTCCGGTGGGCTATTACTAGCATCCCGACACGTTAAAATTGACCTACCTGAAAAATAATTTTTCAGTTCCAGTACTTGTGAATTTTTTACAAAATTTTTATACTTACCTATTTTTATTAGCACAACCCTACATCCGAATTCAATTCTGTCTGCGGAATCGAGTTTCCACCTGTCCAGCCCCGGATTCTCGGCGCTTTGCGCGAACTGAAAATCCGATCGGTCGCTGAAAACTCGATTTTTGCCTGAAAAAACTGGTTTTTTGACAACCCTGCACATTTTTGATCTTTTCAAAATTCTGAAAACGGTCTAGCTAGCTCGCCCGCGCCGAGATGCGTCTTCCGACACCTCAAACGTGCGGCTGGCTCGCATAGAACTGCTAAAAATTTTCAAATTTCTCTAAATTAATTCGCCAGTACTTACCTCAAAATCCACCTAAGGGAGCCCTGCTCAGACAAAAGTTGCAATATTTTTGTAACCAGAACAGCTATTTTGACACGGTTTTCTGCGGGAACGTTGTCCGGTGGGCTATTACTAGCATCCCGACACGTTAAAATTGACCTACCTGAAAAATAATTTTTCAGTTCCAGTACTTGTGAATTTTTTACAAAATTTTTATACTTACCTATTTTTATTAGCACAACCCTACATCCGAATTTAATTCTGTCTGCGGAATCGAGTTTCCACCTGTCCAGCCCCGGATTCTCGGCGCTTTGCGCGAACTGAAAATCCGATCGGTCGCTGAAAACTCGATTTTTGCCTGAAAAAACTGGTTTTTTGACAACCCTGCACATTTTTGATCTTTTCAAAATTCTGAAAACGGTCTAGCTAGCTCGCCCGCGCCGAGACGCGTCTTCCGACACCTCAAACGTGCGGCTGGCTCGCATAGAACTGCTAAAAATTTTCAAATTTCTCTAAATTAATTCGCCAGTACTTACCTCAAAATCCACCTAAGGGAGCCCTGCTCAGACAAAAGTTGCAATATTTTTGTAACCAGAACAGCTATTTTGACACGGTTTTCTGCGGGAACGTTGTCCGGTGGGCTATTACTAGCATCCCGACACGTTAAAATTGACCTACCTGAAAAATAATTTTTCAGTTCCAGTACTTGTGAATTTTTTACAAAATTTTTATACTTACCTATTTTTATTAGCACAACCCTACAACCGAATTCAATTCTGTCTGCGGAATCGAGTTTCCACCTGTCCAGCCCCGGATTCTCGGCGCTTTGCGCGAACTGAAAATCCGATCGGTCGCTGAAAACTCGATTTTTGCCTGAAAAAACTGGTTTTTTGACAACCCTGCACATTTTTGATCTTTTCAAAATTCTGAAAACGGTCTAGCTAGCTCGCCCGCGCCGAGATGCGTCTTCCGACACCTCAAACGTGCGGCTGGCTCGCATAGAACTGCTAAAAATTTTCAAATTTCTCTAAATTAATTCGCCAGTACTTACCTCAAAATCCACCTAAGGGAGCCCTGCTCAGACAAAAGTTGCAATATTTTTGTAACCAGAACAGCTATTTTGACACGGTTTTCTGCGGGAACGTTGTCCGGTGGGCTATTACTAGCATCCCGACACGTTAAAATTGACCTACCTGAAAAATAATTTTTCAGTTCCAGTACTTGTGAATTTTTTACAAAATTTTTATACTTACCTATTTTTATTAGCACAACCCTACATCCGAATTTAATTCTGTCTGCGGAATCGAGTTTCCACCTGTCCAGCCCCGGATTCTCGGCGCTTTGCGCGAACTGAAAATCCGATCGGTCGCTGAAAACTCGATTTTTGCCTGAAAAAACTGGTTTTTTGACAACCCTGCACATTTTTGATCTTTTCAAAATTCTGAAAACGGTCTAGCTAGCTCGCCCGCGCCGAGACGCGTCTTCCGACACCTCAAACGTGCGGCTGGCTCGCATAGAACTGCTAAAAATTTTCAAATTTCTCTAAATTAATTCGCCAGTACTTACCTCAAAATCCACCTAAGGGAGCCCTGCTCAGACAAAAGTTGCAATATTTTTGTAACCAGAACAGCTATTTTGACACGGTTTTCTGCGGGAACGTTGTCCGGTGGGCTATTACTAGCATCCCGACACGTTAAAATTGACCTACCTGAAAAATAATTTTTCAGTTCCAGTACTTGTGAATTTTTTACAAAATTTTTATACTTACCTATTTTTATTAGCACAACCCTACATCCGAATTCAATTCTGTCTGCGGAATCGAGTTTCCACCTGTCCAGCCCCGGATTCTCGGCGCTTTGCGCGAACTGAAAATCCGATCGGTCGCTGAAAACTCGATTTTTGCCTGAAAAAACTGGTTTTTTGACAACCCTGCACATTTTTGATCTTTTCAAAATTCTGAAAACGGTCTAGCTAGCTCGCCCGCGCCGAGACGCGTCTTCCGACACCTCAAACGTGCGGCTGGCTCGCATAGAACTGCTAAAAATTTTCAAATTTCTCTAAATTAATTCGCCAGTACTTACCTCAAAATCCACCTAAGGGAGCCCTGCTCAGACAAAAGTTGCAATATTTTTGTAACCAGAACAGCTATTTTGACACGGTTTTCTGCGGGAACGTTGTCCGGTGGGCTATTACTAGCATCCCGACACGTTAAAATTGACCTACCTGAAAAATAATTTTTCAGTTCCAGTACTTGTGAATTTTTTACAAAATTTTTATACTTACCTATTTTTATTAGCACAACCCTACATCCGAATTTAATTCTGTCTGCGGAATCGAGTTTCCACCTGTCCAGCCCCGGATTCTCGGCGCTTTGCGCGAACTGAAAATCCGATCGGTCGCTGAAAACTCGATTTTTGCCTGAAAAAACTGGTTTTTTGACAACCCTGCACATTTTTGATCTTTTCAAAATTCTGAAAACGGTCTAGCTAGCTCGCCCGCGCCGAGACGCGTCTTCCGACACCTCAAACGTGCGGCTGGCTCGCATAGAACTGCTAAAAATTTTCAAATTTCTCTAAATTAATTCGCCAGTACTTACCTCAAAATCCACCTAAGGGAGCCCTGCTCAGACAAAAGTTGCAATATTTTTGTAACCAGAACAGCTATTTTGACACGGTTTTCTGCGGGAACGTTGTCCGGTGGGCTATTACTAGCATCCCGACACGTTAAAATTGACCTACCTGAAAAATAATTTTTCAGTTCCAGTACTTGTGAATTTTTTACAAAATTTTTATACTTACCTATTTTTATTAGCACAACCCTACATCCGAATTTAATTCTGTCTGCGGAATCGAGTTTCCACCTGTCCAGCCCCGGATTCTCGGCGCTTTGCGCGAACTGAAAATCCGATCGGTCGCTGAAAACTCGATTTTTGCCTGAAAAAACTGGTTTTTTGACAACCCTGCACATTTTTGATCTTTTCAAAATTCTGAAAACGGTCTAGCTAGCTCGCCCGCGCCGAGACGCGTCTTCCGACACCTCAAACGTGCGGCTGGCTCGCATAGAACTGCTAAAAATTTTCAAATTTCTCTAAATTAATTCGCCAGTACTTACCTCAAAATCCACCTAAGGGAGCCCTGCTCAGACAAAAGTTGCAATATTTTTGTAACCAGAACAGCTATTTTGACACGGTTTTCTGCGGGAACGTTGTCCGGTGGGCTTTTACTAGCATCCCGACACGTTAAAATTGACCTACCTGAAAAATATTTTTTCAGTTCCAGTACTTGTGAATTTTTTACAAAATTTTTATACTTACCTATTTTTATTAGCACAACCCTACATCCGAATTTAATTCTGTCTGCGGAATCGAGTTTCCACCTGTCCAGCCCCGGATTCTCGGCGCTTTGCGCGAACTGAAAATCCGATCGGTCGCTGAAAACTCGATTTTTGCCTGAAAAAACTGGTTTTTTGACAACCCTGCACATTTTTGATCTTTTCAAAATTCTGAAAACGGTCTAGCTAGCTCGCCCGCGCCGAGACGCGTCTTCCGACACCTCAAACGTGCGGCTGGCTCGCATAGAACTGCTAAAAATTTTCAAATTTCTCTAAATTAATTCGCCAGTACTTACCTCAAAATCCACCTAAGGGAGCCCTGCTCAGACAAAAGTTGCAATATTTTTGTAACCAGAACAGCTATTTTGACACGGTTTTCTGCGGGAACGTTGTCCGGTGGGCTATTACTAGCATCCCGACACGTTAAAATTGACCTACCTGAAAAATATTTTTTCAGTTCCAGTACTTGTGAATTTTTTACAAAATTTTTATACTTACCTATTTTTATTAGCACAACCCTACATCCGAATTTAATTCTGTCTGCGGAATCGAGTTTCCACCTGTCCAGCCCCGGATTCTCGGCGCTTTGCGCGAACTGAAAATCCGATCGGTCGCTGAAAACTCGATTTTTGCCTGAAAAAACTGGTTTTTTGACAACCCTGCACATTTTTGATCTTTTCAAAATTCTGAAAACGGTCTAGCTAGCTCGCCCGCGCCGAGACGCGTCTTCCGACACCTCAAACGTGCGGCTGGCTCGCATAGAACTGCTAAAAATTTTCAAATTTCTCTAAATTAATTCGCCAGTACTTACCTCAAAATCCACCTAAGGGAGCCCTGCTCAGACAAAAGTTGCAATATTTTTGTAACCAGAACAGCTATTTTGACACGGTTTTCTGCGGGAACGTTGTCCGGTGGGCTATTACTAGCATCCCGACACGTTAAAATTGACCTACCTGAAAAATAATTTTTCAGTTCCAGTACTTGTGAATTTTTTACAAAATTTTTATACTTACCTATTTTTATTAGCACAACCCTACATCCGAATTTAATTCTGTCTGCGGAATCGAGTTTCCACCTGTCCAGCCCCGGATTCTCGGCGCTTTGCGCGAACTGAAAATCCGATCGGTCGCTGAAAACTCGATTTTTGCCTGAAAAAACTGGTTTTTTGACAACCCTGCACATTTTTGATCTTTTCAAAATTCTGAAAACGGTCTAGCTAGCTCGCCCGCGCCGAGACGCGTCTTCCGACACCTCAAACGTGCGGCTGGCTCGCATAGAACTGCTAAAAATTTTCAAATTTCTCTAAATTAATTCGCCAGTACTTACCTCAAAATCCACCTAAGGGAGCCCTGCTCAGACAAAAGTTGCAATATTTTTGTAACCAGAACAGCTATTTTGACACGGTTTTCTGCGGGAACGTTGTCCGGTGGGCTATTACTAGCATCCCGACACGTTAAAATTGACCTACCTGAAAAATAATTTTTCAGTTCCAGTACTTGTGAATTTTTTACAAAATTTTTATACTTACCTATTTTTATTAGCACAACCCTACATCCGAATTTAATTCTGTCTGCGGAATCGAGTTTCCACCTGTCCAGCCCCGGATTCTCGGCGCTTTGCGCGAACTGAAAATCCGATCGGTCGCTGAAAACTCGATTTTTGCCTGAAAAAACTGGTTTTTTGACAACCCTGCACATTTTTGATCTTTTCAAAATTCTGAAAACGGTCTAGCTAGCTCGCCCGCGCCGAGACGCGTCTTCCGACACCTCAAACGTGCGGCTGGCTCGCATAGAACTGCTAAAAATTTTCAAATTTCTCTAAATTAATTCGCCAGTACTTACCTCAAAATCCACCTAAGGGAGCCCTGCTCAGACAAAAGTTGCAATATTTTTGTAACCAGAACAGCTATTTTGACACGGTTTTCTGCGGGAACGTTGTCCGGTGGGCTTTTACTAGCATCCCGACACGTTAAAATTGACCTACCTGAAAAATATTTTTTCAGTTCCAGTACTTGTGAATTTTTTACAAAATTTTTATACTTACCTATTTTTATTAGCACAACCCTACATCCGAATTTAATTCTGTCTGCGGAATCGAGTTTCCACCTGTCCAGCCCCGGATTCTCGGCGCTTTGCGCGAACTGAAAATCCGATCGGTCGCTGAAAACTCGATTTTTGCCTGAAAAAACTGGTTTTTTGACAACCCTGCACATTTTTGATCTTTTCAAAATTCTGAAAACGGTCTAGCTAGCTCGCCCGCGCCGAGACGCGTCTTCCGACACCTCAAACGTGCGGCTGGCTCGCATAGAACTGCTAAAAATTTTCAAATTTCTCTAAATTAATTCGCCAGTACTTACCTCAAAATCCACCTAAGGGAGCCCTGCTCAGACAAAAGTTGCAATATTTTTGTAACCAGAACAGCTATTTTGACACGGTTTTCTGCGGGAACGTTGTCCGGTGGGCTATTACTAGCATCCCGACACGTTAAAATTGACCTACCTGAAAAATATTTTTTCAGTTCCAGTACTTGTGAATTTTTTACAAAATTTTTATACTTACCTATTTTTATTAGCACAACCCTACATCCGAATTTAATTCTGTCTGCGGAATCGAGTTTCCACCTGTCCAGCCCCGGATTCTCGGCGCTTTGCGCGAACTGAAAATCCGATCGGTCGCTGAAAACTCGATTTTTGCCTGAAAATACTGGTTTTTTGACAACCCTGCACATTTTTGATCTTTTCAAAATTCTGAAAACGGTCTAGCTAGCTCGCCCGCGCCGAGACGCGTCTTCCGACACCTCAAACGTGCGGCTGGCTCGCATAGAACTGCTAAAAATTTTCAAATTTCTCTAAATTAATTCGCCAGTACTTACCTCAAAATCCACCTAAGGGAGCCCTGCTCAGACAAAAGTTGCAATATTTTTGTAACCAGAACAGCTATTTTGACACGGTTTTCTGCGGGAACGTTGTCCGGTGGGCTATTACTAGCATCCCGACACGTTAAAATTGACCTACCTGAAAAATAATTTTTAGTTCCAGTACTTGTGAATTTTTTACAAAATTTTTATACTTACCTATTTTTATTAGCACAACCCTACATCCGAATTTAATTCTGTCTGCGGAATCGAGTTTCCACCTGTCCAGCCCCGGATTCTCGGCGCTTTGCGCGAACTGAAAATCCGATCGGTCGCTGAAAACTCGATTTTTGCCTGAAAAAACTGGTTTTTTGACAACCCTGCACATTTTTGATCTTTTCAAAATTCTGAAAACGGTCTAGCTAGCTCGGCCGCGCCAAGACGCGTCTTCCGACACCTCAAACGTGCGGCTGGCTTGCATAGAACTGCTAAAAATTTTCAAATTTCTCTAAATTAATTCGCCAGTACTTACCTCAAAATCCACCTAAGGGAGCCCTGCTCAGACAAAAGTTGCAATATTTTTGTAACCAGAACAGCTATTTTGACACGGTTTTCTGCGGGAACGTTGTCCGGTGGGCTATTACTAGCATCCCGACACGTTAAAATTGACCTACCTGAAAAATTATTTTTCAGTTCCAGTACTTGTGAATTTTTTACAAAATTTTTATACTTACCTATTTTTATTAGCACAACCCTACATCCGAATTCAATTCTGTCTGCGGAATCGAGTTTCCACCTGTCCAGCCCCGGATTCTCGGCGCTTTGCGCGAACTGAAAATCCGATCGGTCGCTGAAAACTCGATTTTTGCCTGAAAAAACTGGTTTTTTGACAACCCTGCACATTTTTGATCTTTTCAAAATTCTGAAAACGGTCTAGCTAGCTCGCCCGCGCCGAGATGCGTCTTCCGACACCTCAAACGTGCGGCTGGCTCGCATAGAACTGCTAAAAATTTTCAAATTTCTCTAAATTAATTCGCCAGTACTTACCTCAAAATCCACCTAAGGGAGCCCTGCTCAGACAAAAGTTGCAATATTTTTGTAACCAGAACAGCTATTTTGACACGGTTTTCTGCGGGAACGTTGTCCGGTGGGCTATTACTAGCATCCCGACACGTTAAAATTGACCTACCTGAAAAATAATTTTTCAGTTCCAGTACTTGTGAATTTTTTACAAAATTTTTATACTTACCTATTTTTATTAGCACAACCCTACATCCGAATTTAATTCTGTCTGCGGAATCGAGTTTCCACCTGTCCAGCCCCGGATTCTCGGCGCTTTGCGCGAACTGAAAATCCGATCGGTCGCTGAAAACTCGATTTTTGCCTGAAAAAACTGGTTTTTTGACAACCCTGCACATTTTTGATCTTTTCAAAATTCTGAAAACGGTCTAGCTAGCTCGCCCGCGCCGAGACGCGTCTTCCGACACCTCAAACGTGCGGCTGGCTCGCATAGAACTGCTAAAAATTTTCAAATTTCTCTAAATTAATTCGCCAGTACTTACCTCAAAATCCACCTAAGGGAGCCCTGCTCAGACAAAAGTTGCAATATTTTTGTAACCAGAACAGCTATTTTGACACGGTTTTCTGCGGGAACGTTGTCCGGTGGGCTATTACTAGCATCCCGACACGTTAAAATTGACCTACCTGAAAAATAATTTTTCAGTTCCAGTACTTGTGAATTTTTTACAAAATTTTTATACTTACCTATTTTTATTAGCACAACCCTACATCCGAATTCAATTCTGTCTGCGGAATCGAGTTTCCACCTGTCCAGCCCCGGATTCTCGGCGCTTTGCGCGAACTGAAAATCCGATCGGTCGCTGAAAACTCGATTTTTGCCTGAAAAAACTGGTTTTTTGACAACCCTGCACATTTTTGATCTTTTCAAAATTCTGAAAACGGTCTAGCTAGCTCGCCCGCGCCGAGACGCGTCTTCCGACACCTCAAACGTGCGGCTGGCTCGCATAGAACTGCTAAAAATTTTCAAATTTCTCTAAATTAATTCGCCAGTACTTACCTCAAAATCCACCTAAGGGAGCCCTGCTCAGACAAAAGTTGCAATATTTTTGTAACCAGAACAGCTATTTTGACACGGTTTTCTGCGGGAACGTTGTCCGGTGGGCTATTACTAGCATCCCGACACGTTAAAATTGACCTACCTGAAAAATAATTTTTCAGTTCCAGTACTTGTGAATTTTTTACAAAATTTTTATACTTACCTATTTTTATTAGCACAACCCTACATCCGAATTCAATTCTGTCTGCGGAATCGAGTTTCCACCTGTCCAGCCCCGGATTCTCGGCGCTTTGCGCGAACTGAAAATCCGATCGGTCGCTGAAAACTCGATTTTTGCCTGAAGAAACTGGTTTTTTGACAACCCTGCACATTTTTGATCTTTTCAAAATTCTGATAACGGTCTAGCTAGCTCGCCCGCGCCGAGACGCGTCTTCCGACACCTCAAACGTGCGGCTGGCTCGCATAGAACTGCTAAAAATTTTCAAATTTCTCTAAATTAATTCGCCAGTACTTACCTCAAAATCCACCTAAGGGAGCCCTGCTCAGACAAAAGTTGCAATATTTTTGTAACCAGAACAGCTATTTTGACACGGTTTTCTGCGGGAACGTTGTCCGGTGGGCTATTACTAGCATCCCGACACGTTAAAATTGACCTACCTGAAAAATAATTTTTCAGTTCCAGTACTTGTGAATTTTTTACAAAATTTTTATACTTAGGTACCTATTTTTATTAGCACAACCCTACATCCGAATTTAATTCTGTCTGCGGAATCGAGTTTCCACCTGTCCAGCCCCGGATTCTCGGCGCTTTGCGCGAACTGAAAATCCGATCGGTCGCTGAAAACTCGATTTTTGCCTGAAAAAACTGGTTTTTTGACAACCCTGCACAGTTTTGATCTTTTCAAAATTCTGAAAACGGTCTAGCTAGCTCGCCCGCGCCGAGACGCGTCTTCCGACACCTCAAACGTGCGGCTGGCTCGCATAGAACTGCTAAAAATTTTCAAATTTCTCTAAATTAATTCGCCAGTACTTACCTCAAAATCCACCTAAGGGAGCCCTGCTCAGACAAAAGTTGCAATATTTTTGTAACCAGAACAGCTATTTTGACACGGTTTTCTGCGGGAACGTTGTCCGGTGGGCTTTTACTAGCATCCCGACACGTTAAAATTGACCTACCTGAAAAATATTTTTTCAGTTCCAGTACTTGTGAATTTTTTACAAAATTTTTATACTTACCTATTTTTATTAGCACAACCCTACATCCGAATTTAATTCTGTCTGCGGAATCGAGTTTCCACCTGTCCAGCCCCGGATTCTCGGCGCTTTGCGCGAACTGAAAATCCGATCGGTCGCTGAAAACTCGATTTTTGCCTGAAAAAACTGGTTTTTTGACAACCCTGCACATTTTTGATCTTTTCAAAATTCTGAAAACGGTCTAGCTAGCTCGCCCGCGCCGAGACGCGTCTTCCGACACCTCAAACGTGCGGCTGGCTCGCATAGAACTGCTAAAAATTTTCAAATTTCTCTAAATTAATTCGCCAGTACTTACCTCAAAATCCACCTAAGGGAGCCCTGCTCAGACAAAAGTTGCAATATTTTTGTAACCAGAACAGCTATTTTGACACGGTTTTCTGCGGGAACGTTGTCCGGTGGGCTATTACTAGCATCCCGACACGTTAAAATTGACCTACCTGAAAAATATTTTTTCAGTTCCAGTACTTGTGAATTTTTTACAAAATTTTTATACTTACCTATTTTTATTAGCACAACCCTACATCCGAATTTAATTCTGTCCGCGGAATCGAGTTTCCACCTGTCCAGCCCCGGATTCTCGGCGCTTTGCGCGAACTGAAAATCCGATCGGTCGCTGAAAACTCGATTTTTGCCTGAAAAAACTGGTTTTTTGACAACCCTGCACATTTTTGATCTTTTCAAAATTCTGAAAACGGTCTAGCTAGCTCGCCCGCGCCGAGACGCGTCTTCCGACACCTCAAACGTGCGGCTGGCTCGCATAGAACTGCTAAAAATTTTCAAATTTCTCTAAATTAATTCGCCAGTACTTACCTCAAAATCCACCTAAGGGAGCCCTGCTCAGACAAAAGTTGCAATATTTTTGTAACCAGAACAGCTATTTTGACACGGTTTTCTGCGGGAACGTTGTCCGGTGGGCTATTACTAGCATCCCGACACGTTAAAATTGACCTACCTGAAAAATAATTTTTCAGTTCCAGTACTTGTGAATTTTTTACAAAATTTTTATACTTACCTATTTTTATTAGCACAACCCTACATCCGAATTTAATTCTGTCTGCGGAATCGAGTTTCCACCTGTCCAGCCCCGGATTCTCGGCGCTTTGCGCGAACTGAAAATCCGATCGGTCGCTGAAAACTCGATTTTTGCCTGAAAAAACTGGTTTTTTGACAACCCTGCACATTTTTGATCTTTTCAAAATTCTGAAAACGGTCTAGCTAGCTCGCCCGCGCTGAGACGCGTCTTCCGACACCTCAAACGTGCGGCTGGCTCGCATAGAACTGCTAAAAAATTTCAAATTTCTCTAAATTAATTCGCCAGTACTTACCTCAAAATCCACCTAAGGGAGCCCTGCTCAGACAAAAGTTGCAATATTTTTGTAACCAGAACAGCTATTTTGACACGGTTTTCTGCGGGAACGTTGTCCGGTGGGCTATTACTAGCATCCCGACACGTTAAAATTGACCTACCTGAAAAATAATTTTTCAGTTCCAGTACTTGTGAATTTTTTACAAAATTTTTATACTTACCTATTTTTATTAGCACAACCCTACATCCGAATTCAATTCTGTCTGCGGAATCGAGTTTCCACCTGTCCAGCCCCGGATTCTCGGCGCTTTGCGCGAACTGAAAATCCGATCGGTCGCTGAAAACTCGATTTTTGCCTGAAGAAACTGGTTTTTTGACAACCCTGCACATTTTTGATCTTTTCAAAATTCTGATAACGGTCTAGCTAGCTCGCCCGCGCCGAGACGCGTCTTCCGACACCTCAAACGTGCGGCTGGCTCGCATAGAACTGCTAAAAATTTTCAAATTTCTCTAAATTAATTCGCCAGTACTTACCTCAAAATCCACCTAAGGGAGCCCTGCTCAGACAAAAGTTGCAATATTTTTGTAACCAGAACAGCTATTTTGACACGGTTTTCTGCGGGAACGTTGTCCGGTGGGCTATTACTAGCATCCCGACACGTTAAAATTGACCTACCTGAAAAATAATTTTTCAGTTCCAGTACTTGTGAATTTTTTACAAAATTTTTATACTTAGGTACCTATTTTTATTAGCACAACCCTACATCCGAATTTAATTCTGTCTGCGGAATCGAGTTTCCACCTGTCCAGCCCCGGATTCTCGGCGCTTTGCGCGAACTGAAAATCCGATCGGTCGCTGAAAACTCGATTTTTGCCTGAAAAAACTGGTTTTTTGACAACCCTGCACATTTTTGATCTTTTCAAAATTCTGAAAACGGTCTAGCTAGCTCGCCCGCGCCGAGACGCGTCTTCCGACACCTCAAACGTGCGGCTGGCTCGCATAGAACTGCTAAAAATTTTCAAATTTCTCTAAATTAATTCGCCAGTACTTACCTCAAAATCCACCTAAGGGAGCCCTGCTCAGACAAAAGTTGCAATATTTTTGTAACCAGAACAGCTATTTTGACACGGTTTTCTGCGGGAACGTTGTCCGGTGGGCTATTACTAGCATCCCGACACGTTAAAATTGACCTACCTGAAAAATAATTTTTCAGTTCCAGTACTTGTGAATTTTTTACAAAATTTTTATACTTACCTATTTTTATTAGCACAACCCTACATCCGAATTCAATTCTGTCTGCGGAATCGAGTTTCCACCTGTCCAGCCCCGGATTCTCGGCGCTTTGCGCGAACTGAAAATCCGATCGGTCGCTGAAAACTCGATTTTTGCCTGAAAAAACTGGTTTTTTGACAACCCTGCACATTTTTGATCTTTTCAAAATTCTGAAAACGGTCTAGCTAGCTCGCCCGCGCCGAGACGCGTCTTCCGACACCTCAAACGTGCGGCTGGCTCGCATAGAACTGCTAAAAATTTTCAAATTTCTCTAAATTAATTCGCCAGTACTTACCTCAAAATCCACCTAAGGGAGCCCTGCTCAGACAAAAGTTGCAATATTTTTGTAACCAGAACAGCTATTTTGACACGGTTTTCTGCGGGAACGTTGTCCGGTGGGCTATTACTAGCATCCCGACACGTTAAAATTGACCTACCTGAAAAATAATTTTTCAGTTCCAGTACTTGTGAATTTTTTACAAAATTTTTATACTTACCTATTTTTATTAGCACAACCCTACATCCGAATTTAATTCTGTCTGCGGAATCGAGTTTCCACCTGTCCAGCCCCGGATTCTCGTCGCTTTGCGCGAACTGAAAATCCGATCGGTCGCTGAAAACTCGATTTTTGCCTGAAAAAACTGGTTTTTTGACAACCCTGCACATTTTTGATCTTTTCAAAATTCTAAAAACGGTCTAGCTAGCTCGCCCGCGCCGAGACGCGTCTTCCGACACCTCAAACGTGCGGCTGGCTCGCATAGAACTGCTAAAAATTTTCAAATTTCTCTAAATTAATTCGCCAGTACTTACCTACCTCAAAATCCACCTAAGGGAGCCCTGCTCAGACAAAAGTTGCAATATTTTTGTAACCAGAACAGCTATTTTGACACGGTTTTCTGCGGGAACGTTGTCCGGTGGGCTATTACTAGCATCCCGACACGTTTAAATTGACCTACCTGAAAAATAATTTTTCAGTTCCAGTACTTGTGAATTTTTTACAAAATTTTTATACTTACCTATTTTTATTAGCACAACCCTACATCCGAATTTAAGTCTGTCTGCGGAATCGAGTTTCCACCTGTCCAGCCCCGGATTCTCGGCGCTTTGCGCGAACTGAAAATCCGATCGGTCGCTGAAAACTCGATTTTTGCCTGAAAAAACTGGTTTTTTGACAACCCTGCACATTTTTGATCTTTTCAAAATTCTGAAAACGGTCTAGCTAGCTCGCCCGCGCCGAGACGCGTCTTCCGACACCTCAAACGTGCGGCTGGCTCGCATGGAACTGCTAAAAATTTTCAAATTTCTCTAAATTAATTCGCCAGTACTTACCTCAAAATCCACCTAAGGGAGCCCTGCTCAGACAAAAGTTGCAATATTTTTGTAACCAGAACAGCTATTTTGACACGGTTTTCTGCGGGAACGTTGTCCGGTGGGCTATTACTAGCATCCCGACACGTTAAAATTGACCTACCTGAAAAATAATTTTTCAGTTCTAGTACTTGTGAATTTTTTACAAAATTTTTATACTTACCTATTTTTATTAGCACAACCCTACATCCGAATTTTAATTCTGTCTGCGGAATCGAGTTTCCACCTGTCCAGCCCCGGATTCTCGGCGCTTTGCGCGAACTGAAAATCCGATCGGTCGCTGAAAACTCGATTTTTGCCTGAAAAAACTGGTTTTTTGACAACCCTGCACATTTTTGATCTTTTCAAAATTCTGAAAACGGTCTAGCTAGCTCGCCCGCGCCGAGACGCGTCTTCCGACACCTCAAACGTGCGGCTGGCTCGCATAGAACTGCTAAAAATTTTCAAATTTCTCTAAATTAATTCGCCAGTACTTACCTCAAAATCCACCTAAGGGAGCCCTGCTCCCCCACCGAGTGTGTCCCCACGTTGCCGTCGTGGTGGGGCTTGTGTGTCTCAGTGATCTTGGAGCTCTGCCGGTAGAGTTACTCATGCCGGAAAGGTTCAAGTGAGAGACCAGACAAAGAGGGACACGAGAAGGGCACACCGTTCGGAGACTTGAGCAATGTTCGGGTTTTCGGACGGTGTGCGTTTGATAGGAAGGAATCTTGCTCACTGTTCTCTGGTACGCGTCTGCTCATCAGACGTGACTGTGAGGGCAGTGAGCAAGCAAGAAAAGGGAGGAGAAGGGAGGAGAAGATAGGGACCACACCCTTTAAAAGGAACAAAAAACAAAATGAAAAAGAAGACACACGGAAAAGCATTACCCCAGGGCGGTACCAGCTGCTCAGCAGCTGGAGAATCCGCCACGTCTCCTTCGGAGGCGTCATGCCCCTCGTATTCTGGGGGGGGCAACGGTTGTCTTGAACCGCTTGCCAGTGGCAACAAGAGCCGAGGAGGCTCCCGATCCGCAACGTCCTTTAAGGAGATGATCGGCTTTAATTTTAGTAAACCCGACAAGATGTCGGGCCAACGTAGTGCGGAGGCTCCCTCCAATCATCGGAGGAAGGGCTCGCTTGAGCGTCAAGGAGATGCGGGGTCAGAATCTGACTCTGCGTCTGGCATCAGCTCGGCGAGCTCTGGACACGAGGGAGCCGAGGTTGCTTCGGAGAACTCCAAGTTCTTCCGTAAGCGGCCCAGGCCGGAGGATGATCAGGGGTCGTCTTCCAACAGAGAGGCGGTCTCAGCCCGTAAGATCCCTACTAGTGCACGGGGCAGAGGCCGAGACGGAGGCAAAGGGAGGGGGCTTGCATCCCAGGAGGCTACACAGCGAGCTGCAAAGCTTGCCGAGGAGGGGCGACACCCCGGAGCGAACAGTCGCAGAGCCTCTATCTCGGGGTCTTCTGGCAGTGAGCTAGACGCTGCTGGCGGCTCCAATAAGGCCAGATTTGTACAGATCGTGGAGGCGGCCGTCCGCGATGTGGCCTTGAAGAGGAAGCAAGCCACTAAAAACAAGGCCATAAGCGCGGCGGCGGCCTCCATTTTGGCGGCAGCGGAGGCCAACTTCCGCGGGCCCCAATTGGACGAAATGTCCAATTTGCGGGCGGAGGTTACCCGCCTGGCGACCGCCACGGAGCTTCTCCAAAAGGAGAACGAAAAACTCCGAGCAGACTTGGCCAGGCTCCAAGGAGACGGCTCCAAGGAGGCACCTCAAGAGGGGCGCAAGCGCGGGAAAAGCCAGCCCGTGCCTGTGGAGGAGCAGGTTTTGAACCTAGTGCGGCAGGAGATGGCCGCCTTCGCAGCCCGGTTCTCTGTACTGGAAGGCATCGTCCTGCGCCCCCCCCTGGCGGCGAGCCAAAAGGCATCGGGCCAGCAGAAGGCAGCCTCGTATGCAGCCACCGTGGCTGCCAAACCGGGGTCATCCGGTCAGGCCAACCGAGGGGCTAGGCCGGCAACGACCAAGCCAAAGACAGGTAGGGTGGCTGCACAGGCAGCGCGAGCTCCAGCACCAGCTGTGCAACAGGTGTCCCCGTCTTCAAACTCTCCTGCGGCCGAAGCTGGATGGCAAGTAGTCGGAGAGAGGAAGAAGGCGAGAAAAGTAAACAGGGCGACCAAGAAACGCGAGAGGAGACGGCGGCAAAAAAACGAAGTGTCGCAGCCAGGCTCCGTGCCCCTAAGACCGCAGCTGTAGTGATCACACTACAGCCGGACGCGGAGAAGAGGGGCGTGACGTACAGTCAAGTGCTCATAAAGGCAAAGGAGGCGGTGAACCTTCAGGAGCTCGGCATTACTGGGGGCCTCCGACACAGGATGACCATGACTGGGGCCCGGATGTTGGAGATCCCCGGTGCAGCCAGTGGCCCGACCGCTGACGCTCTGGCTGAAAGGCTTAGAGCGTCCTTAAATGCGGACGAGGTCCGAGTGTCCAGGCCTACCAAGTGCGTTGATATGCGCATTATAGGCCTGGACGACTCCGTCACGGAGGAGGAAGTGGTGGCCGCCGTCGTCAGGACTGGAGGGTGCTCTGCCGAGCAGGTGAAGGCAGGCACCATACATCCTGACCGCACGGGCATGCGAACCGTTGTGGTGAGCTGTCCCGTGACGGCGGCCAAGAAAATATCGGAGGGCCGAAGACTCCTGGTGGGCTGGGTATCTGCGCAGGTCAAACTGCTGGAACCCAGACCTCTGAGGTGCTTCCGCTGCCAAGTGGGCAACCATGTGGGAGTCCAGTGCACCTCGGAGGTGGACCGCAGCGATCTTTGTTTTCGCTGCGGTCAGCCCGGACACAAGGCCGGCTCGTGTAACGCCAAGCCGCACTGCGTTGTATGTGCGGCAGCTGGCAAGCCGGCCGATCACTGGGTTGGGGGCAAAGCCTGCGTCCCACCCGCCAAAGCCGGGGGCAAAAAGAAGCCCTCCACCACCGCCGTCCCTGCCGCTGCCGCCGTCCCTGCCGCCACCGCCGCCACTGCAGTCGCCGCTGCCGCGACCACCACCGCCGTCACTGCCACCGAATTCGCTTCGGTTGTCGCGAGTGAGTCACACTCACGAGGGACTCAGGAGGAAGCAGAAATGGAGTGCCAATAACGGCTCCATTACGCTTCCTTCAGGCGAACATCAACCACTGCGCCGCCGCTCAAGACCTGTTGGTCCAGAGCATGGCACAGTGGTTGATTAACATCGCTGTGGTCGCTGAGCCCTACTTTGTCCCGCCCAGGGATGACTGGGTGGAGGACCTGAACGGCTCAGTGGCCCTAATTTCGTCGGCCGCTGCAGGTACCCCATCCCTCGAAAGCGTCAGGAGAGGACAGGGGTGCGTAGCAGCACGGTTCGGGGAGATTGTCGTGGTAGGAGTGTACTTCTCCCCGAACCGAACTCTCGCTGAGTTCCAAAACTCCCTTACGGAGTTGGGCGTCGTCGTCGCCGGGTGTCGTTCCCTCCCCGTACTCGTTCTCGGGGACTTCAATGCCAAGCACTTGGCTTGGGGTTCCCGTTATACGGATACGCGGGGCAGGATGGTGGAGGACTGGGCTCTGGAGGCAGGCCTGGTCGTCCTAAACCGGGGTTCTGTCCCCACGTGTGTGCGGATGCAGGGGGAGTCGGTGGTGGACATTTCGTTCGCCAGCCCTGCTCTGTCACCGCGTGTCATTGACTGGCGCGTATTAGAGGAGGTGGAGACCTATTCCGATCACCGGTATATCCGGTTTGACGTCTCCACCCAGACCTCAACCGCGCCAGTCCGGCAGGCCTCGACTGGTCCGCGGTGGGCGTTGAAGCAGCTGGACCGGGAGCTCCTCCTGGAAGCTTCGATCGTGCAGGCCTGGGTGTCACCTCCGGATAGGCCTGCTGACATCAACAAGGAAGCGGAGTGGTTCCGGGAGGCCATGTCCGATATTTGTGATGTGGCAATGCCCCGGGTTAAGCAAGGACGCGCCCGCCGCCAGGTGTACTGGTGGTCGCAAGAGCTGGCGACGCTGCGTCAGGCATGCGTTGCCGCACGGCGCCGGTACACCAGGCACCGCAGGCTCCGCATCCACCCTCCAGATGCGCAGGTCAGAGAGGCGGAGCTATACGAGGAGTACAAAGTGGCGAAGGCCGCCCTCAAAGCAGGGATCCTGCAGGCCAAGGATGTGGCTCGCAAGGAGATGCTGGAGTCTCTGAACGGGGACCCGTGGGGTAGACCCTACAAAATGGTGCGGAATAAGCTCCGCACCTGGGCCCCCCCCTTGACGCAGAGTCTCCGGCCTCAGCTGGTGGAGGACGTGGTGAGCGCTTTATTCCCCTCGCGAGAGGAGCATACTCCCCCGCCTATGGCTCCGCCACCTGCGGTGCCCGATGCGGACTGCACCGATGACGACGATGACGATGCCCCTGAGGTGACTGAGGTAGACCTGAGAGTGGCGGTTAATAGGCTGAAGGCCAAAAATACCGCCCCAGGACCCGACGGCTTACCTGGAAAAGCTTGGGTCCTGGCCTTGGAGGCTCTTGGGCCTCGACTAAGAGGGTTCCTAAGCGCATGCTTGGAGAGGGGCCAGTTCCCACTTCGTTGGAAGACGGGGAAACTGGTCCTCATTAAGAAGCCGGGGCGCCCCGCGGACTCTCCGTCCGCATACCGGCCCATCGTGCTGCTCGATGAGGTGGGCAAGCTCTTTGAAAGAGTAATTGCAAACCGCCTCGTCGAGCACCTAGTGAGGGTGGGGCCGGATCTGGCGGAAAACCAGTTCGGTTTCCGCACGGGACGCTCGACGGTGGACGCCATCATGCGCGTGAGAGCCCTCTCGACGGGGGACGCGGTTTCCCGGGGCGGGGTCGTCTTGGCTGTGTCTCTAGACATCGCCAATGCCTTTAACACCCTGCCTTGGAGTTGCATCAGGGAGGCACTTCGGTATCACCGGGTGCCGAACTACCTCCGTCGCGTAGTTGAGGCTTACTTGACGGACAGAGCCGTCATCTACCCCGGTCACCTGGGAGAGTGGAACCGGCGAGAGATGTCGTGCGGTGTTCCACAGGGTTCCGTTCTGGGGCCGCTTCTGTGGGACATCGGCTACGATTGGGTGCTGCGCGCCGACCTCCCTGGCGGCGTCAACGTTGTCTGCTATGCTGACGATACGCTGGTCCTGGCGCAGGGGAGGTCGCACCAGGCGGCGACCGACGCTATGACACGCGGGGTTGCGATAGTCGTTGAGAGGATCCGGCAGTTGGGTCTCGAGGTGGCCTTGCACAAGTCCGAAGCCATGTGCTTCCATGGTTCTCGGAACAGGCCACCATCGGGATCTCAAATAACGGTGGGAGGGGTTCACATTGGCGTCGGGTCGACGATGACGTATCTAGGTCTCGTCCTTGACAGCCGATGGAACTTCGTCGAACACTTCCGACGTTTGGCTCCCAGACTGGGACGAGCCGGGGCTGCCTTCAAGCGGCTTCTGCCCAATCTAGGGGGTCCAAATGCCTCCTGCCGGAAGCTTTACGCGGGGGTCGTGCGGTCCATGGCCCTTTATGGGGCGCCAGTATGGGCGCCTACTTTGAGGAAGCGACCTGCCCGTTACCTCAACGCGTCTCAGAGGGTCATGGCCATCCGGCTGGCCCGGGGATACCGCACGGTCTCTGGCGAGGCGGCGAGCCTCCTTGCCGGACTGCCGCCATGGGATCTGGAGGCGAGAGCCCTCGCGCACATTTACGAGTGGCGCGTGGAGGCGCAACGCCGGGGCGAGACACCTCTGCCGCGGCAAATCGCAGCAAGGCGGACGGAGCTCCGGCAGGACCTCATGGCGGTATGGAGACAGCGACTGTCGCAACCCAGCGCTGGGCACGCAACAATCCAGGCGATAAGTCCCCTCTTTGAGGAGTGGCTGGAGCGGCGCCACGGCGTCCTCACCTTTCGTCTGACACAGGTACTCACCGGACACGGTTGTTTCGGGAGATACCTGTTTCGGATTCGGCGGGAGGACGCGCCCGGGTGTCATCACTGCGAGGATCGCCCGGAGGACACGGTGGAGCATACGGTGGAGGTCTGCCCTGCTTGGGCGGAGCACCGCCGGGTCCTCGTCGAGGCGATCGGCGGCGGCGACCTCTCGCGACCGGCCTTGGTTCAATCTTTGGTCCGGAGCGAGGAGGCATGGGAAGCGATCACCTCCTTCTGCGAAGCAGTAATGCTAGCAAAGGAGGAGGCCGAACGTGTGAGAGAGAGGGAAACCTCACGTCCCAGTCGCCGCAACAGAAGAAGACGCCCCAGGCGTCGGGAGTCGCAGGACGATTCCCGGCCGCCGTAGGCGCGGGCCTGCGGACGGCGAGCAGTGGGTGGCTCGCCGTCTGATCAGAACTAGGCCCGGGTCGGCAGCGCGCTGCGATCCCAGCGCGCCTCAAAAAGATGTCAGCTTGGAAGACGGGGCCCGCTAGGGCAGGTGCCTGCTGGGGCTGCGGAATCCGTTCGAAAGAGGTGCCGTAGCCTTGGAACAGAAAGGGCACCAGGAGGAACACGGATGGGTTTTAGTCAGTAAGAGTCTGACACTCCCTCTTGCTTCACCCAGAGCGGGAGGAGTCATTTGATGATTTCCCATCCTTACAAAAAAAAAAAAAAAAAAAAAAAAAGGGAGCCCTGCTCAGACAAAAGTTGCAATATTTTTGTAACCAGAACAGCTATTTTGACACGGTTTTCTGCGGGAACGTTGTCCGGTGGGCTATTACTAGCATCCCGACACGTTAAAATTGACCTACCTGAAAAATAATTTTTCAGTTCCAGTACTTGTGAATTTTTTACAAAATTTTTATACTTACCTATTTTTATTAGCACAACCCTACATCCGAATTTAATTCTGTCTGCGGAATCGAGTTTCCACCTGTCCAGCCCCGGATTCTCGGCGCTTTGCGCGAACTGAAAATCCGATCGGTCGCTGAAAACTCGATTTTTGCCTGAAAAAACTGGTTTTTTGACAACCCTGCACATTTTTGATCTTTTCAAAATTCTGAAAACGGTCTAGCTAGCTCGCCCGCGCCGAGACGCGTCTTCCGACACCTCTATCTATCTATCTATCTATCAGGATATGGTTTCCGCACTTAGTCCTGATGTTGGACCATTGTGCGTGAGCCATGGCGGCCAAAAATTTTACTCCAACCAGCCAACCTCCCTCCAGAAGCAGATCAGTTTACCCGGTGTGTTCAAGATGTCTGTGAGCGAGCTTTGTGTTCCTATCGTTTGGTTCCGTATTTCGGTAACGCCTGTGCACTCGAGAAGTACATGCGATACAGTTTCCTCCTGTTCCATGCATGCTCTGCATAGAGAACTGTCCGTAATGCCTATGGTGTATAAATGTTTGTTTAATGAGCAGTGCCCGGTGATGGTCCCCGCCACCAATCGCAGGCTGCACCTATTCAGTCGCAGAAGGCGACTGGTCAGTTTCTTGTTTAGGGATGGCATAGCTTCCCTGGATTGCCTGCAGCCTGGTGCCAAGGCCCACCAGCGTTCCGCCTGCTTGTGTGTGTGTTCTTGAAGCCATGTGCGCAACTGGGTGAATGGGAGCGGTATTATGGGTTCGGGTCCAGCCGCCACTGCACCAGAACCTCTTCTGGCCAGCATATCGGCAGCATCATTCCCTAGTGATCCGCTGTGTCCTTTGATCCATTGCAGCGTCACAGTGTTGCGGTTGGTCACCGTGATGCGTTCCAATGCAATGTGACATTCTTGTATAAGTTTCGAGGTAGTATAATATTTCCCTAGGGATTGGAGGACTGAGGCGCTGTCAGAGAGTATGCGAATGTTGGTGTTCGTGACTCTCCTGGCTTCTATGGCGTGGACCGCTAAGATAATGCCCATACATTCCGCCTGGTAGACGGTGTTGAGTTTACCCAAGGGTCTGGATATTTTGATGTTAAGATCGTCGGAGTAAACTCCGATACCGGTTCCGTCGCTTGTCTTTGATCCGTCAGTGTATATTCTCAGCTCTTTGGGACCCGAGTGATCGTCCATTTCCTGCTCCAGAACTATATTGTAGTGCTTCTGGAAATGGTGTGTCTTTTGGGCTTTGTCGTTGGGTGAAATCATCATGGGTTGCAGTCCAACAGCGTCCTCCATGATGCGCGTGTGCTTGATTCTGGAGTCTGTTCTTAAAGTGCCAGATGCCCTGAGCCTGAGAGCCGCCAGGGCCGCCACTTCCCGCACTATAAGGTGTAATGGTGGCAGTCCCAGCATTGCCTGCAGGGCCGCAGTGGGAGCAGTTTTCATACTGCTTGTGACTGCCACACAGGCGAGTCGCTGCAGCTTTTCGAGGTCTTTCTGTGCTGTGCTCAGGTCGGTCCTGGGCCACCAGACTAATGAGCCATAAGTAATTATTGGTCTGATAACTGTAGTGTATAGCCAGTGTGTTATACCGGGACTGATGCCCCAGTTCCTGCCTAGCATGCGTTTGCATTGCCACATGCAAATACTGGCTTTTGTGGTGATATATTCAGTGTGTTTCGCCCAGTTCAGCTGCTTGTCCAAAAAGATGCCCAGGTATTTGGTTTCAGTTGAAAGGCTTAGGGTGGTACCAAAGAAACGTGGTAGTTCTAATGGTGGCAACTTTCTCTTTTTGGTAAAAAGAACAAGTTCGGTTTTGGTGGGGTTCACTGCTAGCTGATACTCTTTGCACCAGTCCTCTACTATTCTTAAGGCCTGCCGCATGAGATTGCATAGCGTGTTTTCATGTTTTCCGTTTATTATTATGGTTATGTCGTCAGCGTAACCAACGGTAAAGTATCCTTCATTGTTGAGTTTCCTTACTAGGGTGTCTGCAACAAGGTTCCATAGTAGCGGTGAGAGGACGCCCCCTTGAGGGCAGCCTTTCGCAACGATGGCTCGAGTTGTGTTATTTATGGTGACCTGTACAGCTCTCTGCTTGAGCATAGTTGTAATCCAGCTTCTCAGGGTCGTATCCACACCGTGCCTTCCGAGGGCTGTGCTAATGCTTTTAAACATGGTTTTATCAAAAGCGCCCTCTATGTCGATGAAGACAGCTAGTGAGGAGCATTTGTGGTTTATTGCACATTCGATCTTTGAGACTACGCTGTGCAAAGCTGATTCTGTTGATTTCCCCGTGGAGTAGGCGTGTTGTTGACTGTGGAGCGGGAACTTACGCAGTGGTCCATCCCGGATGTATCTGTCGCAAAGCCTCTCCAGGGATTTCAGTAGAAAGGATGTCAGGCTTATTGGTCTGTAGGCTTTGGGTTGTGTATAGTCCGTTTTTCCGGGTTTGGGGATGAAAATGACCTTCACCTCGCGCCATGCGAGGGGTACGTATCTGTGTGCAATGCAGGCTTGGTAGATTACTAACAGCCATGGTGTCAGGACGCCCTTTCCCCATTGTAATAGGCCTGGGAAGATTCCATCAAGTCCTGCGGATTTGTATGGTTGAAAGGTCTCCACAGCCCACATTATCCGATCCTCTGTCACTATTTTCCGAGCTGTAGACCAGTCTTGTTCGGTAGGGGGCCATCTTGATTCGGCCGCCCACGTTCTGTCTTCAAGGAGGTTACAGTCTGGGAAATGCGTTTCAAGAAGTACCTTACTGGTTTCTTGGTCCGTCTGTGTGTATGAGTTATCTGGTTTTTTCAGCGCGCCGAGGGTGCGGTCTTGATCAGTTGATAGGATCTTCCGCACCCGTGCGGCTTCGTCATTTGACTCTATGGACTCACAGAACTTCCGCCACGCTGTTTTCCTGGCGGTTCTGATATGTTTCTTAAAGGTGTATTGAGTAGTTTTATATGTTTCCCAGTCCTCTGGGAGTCTGGTGTTCTTTGCTCTGTTGAATTGTTTGCGTAGTGTACTTCTGAGTTTATTTAATTCAGCACTCCACCAAGGGTTACTTTTGCCCATGCGTGGTACTGCTAGTTTGCAGGAGGTGTGGTATGCTTCGGTAATATAGTTACCTAGTTCGGTAACAGTATTTTCTAGTTCATTTGGATCTGTTATTTGGTTTCGATGCATTTGGTGCCTTGCTAGTAAGATTGCTAGAAGGCGTTTGAATTCAGGTATGTTTGTTCGACGTGGGTTTCGCCTGGGTTCGGGCTTTTTTGTGTTGGCCGCCAGTGTAAAACGAATTCTCCTGTGGTCGGAGCAGGATGGTTCGTCTGACACTCGCCAGTTTGAGATAAAATTCGTCGCGTTTTCTGTGGCCAGCGTTAGGTCTATGATCGTTTGTCCCCTGACGGTAACCCAAGTGGGTTCAGAGCCACGGTTTACGATGTTAAGGTTAGTCGAGAATAAATAAGTGGATAAAGCCTCACCTCTGGTGTTCGATACTTCACTGCCCCATAGTGGGTGGTGAGCGTTGGAATCGGTACAGATGATCAGGTCCAGTTTGGCGGTCTCGCAGTGCTGGACCAAATCATCCATCTCCTTCGGTGGGCAGTTCTCGTCGTCGCCTGGCATGTACACCGATGCTAATACGAGATCTGGTGTATCTATGCTAGTTTGTAGCATGATCACGGTTATGTCTCTGGAACAGAATTGGGTCAGCGGCGTAATAGGTACGTCTTTAGGAGTGTATATGCATGTTCGTGGTTTTCGGGTGCTATGTGTGCTGAGTGTTAATTTACCTCCAATATTTCCAAGGCCGCATATCCTGTCACATCTGATCCACGGCTCCTGTATGAGTGCGATTGTTCTTGGTTTCGTCTCCAGCGCCCTGCGTAGGCTAGCCGTTGCTGTTTGGCTATGCTGGAGGTTCGTCTGTATGATCTGGATGGTGTTGGGTGTGGGCGGCATTGCCGGTGGTGTGGAGTTAGGAGGAGTCTGATCCATCGGATAGTGTCCCTCCCTCCTCCACTCCGTGCCAGTTGTCTGTTGCTGGGGAGGATGCAAGCAGTTGTGACGTCCACCCGGGTGATGTGGGTGGTGCAGACTCTATGTCTGCATCGGCCATGGCCGCTCTCGCCATTTCCTCCTCCAGTCGTGCCATGTCTTGGTCATTCGTCAGGGTCGGTACAGTCTCGGTCGTGGTCTTAAAGTCAGTGTCGGTCCTGACGTCAGAGGGCTGAGGTCTCTGATAGAAGCGGACGTATATTGATCCCAGTAGGTACGATATACGCCGCTCCCGCTCCAAGACCTGGTCAACTTCATCGGCCGGGATTCCCAGGGTCAAATATGTCCCGTGGTTATCCCCACCGACAGAAGTCGCCCTGTACAGTGACCACCTCCCTATGTCGTACCAGGTATTCTGACGGATCAGAATACTTTGGAGCCGCGCTATGTCCCCATTGTACCTGGGGACGAAGAGCGCAGCTCGGGCACGGGTCGGTATCTCGTCCTGTCGCATGACGGTCAGCGTCTGTTCTGTCTCCGGGAGTCTAATTCTGGGCACATTTTGAGTCAGCCAGGTCAGGGCGTTGTCGTCCTCACACCACACTTGCACGGTACCCTCCGCTATCCTAGGGAAGCCGCGGAAGGCCGGGAGTGGTTGAGTCAGGTCAGCTTCCATGACCAGTCTTTCCAGCTCAGTCTTAATTTGTGAGGTTTCTGTCTGCGTCAGGTCTCGAGAGGGGGGAGGAAAGCAGATCGCCACGGAGAGCCGCGCCGGAATGTCCTTTGTGGCCCGCGCGTAGGTTCTCTGTTCCCCCTGAGCGGTCTGGATCTTCACACGTTTCGGGTTCCCCTGCAGCGTGCTCGGCGAGGCCGTATCATCCGGCCGTACCCTCTTTGCCGCCCCCAAACCGCTTGGCCCAGGTTGTGGCTCAGAGGTGCCCTGACCGGCGCTCGATTTCAGGGTTGCCCTGTGCGAAGCTCCAGCCCGCTTCCCCCTCCCCCTTTTCGGTGGTCGTCGTTCTGTGTCCGGTTCTAGGTTCCGGCCTACTGTTCCGGTGGTTTCCAACGTTTCCGGGGATTTTTCGCGCTGGGTTTCCCCTTCGCGGACTCGCCCCCGGTCCCGTGTTTCCGCGTCCGGCCGTTTTTCGCGCTGGTTTACACCTTCGCGTACTTGTGGCTGGTCGCGTACTTTCTCTGTGGCAACCATCTGCGCTCCGCGCTGGCTGTTGCCTTCGCAGCTTGTGCGCATCCGATCGCCTTGTTTCCTCTCCCCGGCTAAAGTTTTTCCGCGCTTAAGCATGCGTACTTCACCCGCCGGGGTCGGGATGGAACCACTTGAACAGGCAGCCTTCCCCTTGTCTCTTTGGTCACGGTCTGGGTTGTTCCTAAAACTATTCCTAACGATGCTCTGTTGCCAGGCGCTCGTGGAAAGTTTGGTCTGTGAGTGTCGTGGCGCTTGGGTAGCAGCCTGGTCTGTGCTTTGCGTTGGCGCGTGTGTCGCAGCCGAAGTCTGTGGTGTGGGCGCGTGTGTCGCAGCCGAGTCTGTGTTGTTTGTTGGCGCTGTAGTAGCAGCCGGTCGCGCCATAGGCGTATCATTAGGCAGTAAGTTGCCCCCCCCCAGAATACGATGGGGGCTGACCGACGAGTCGGCATGGGATTCCCCGGCTTGGCCGGGACCCACCTGGGTAGTTTTTTCCACGTTCTGCTTCATGATTTGGTTTGGGGTTGTTGGGCTTTTTTGGAAACGAGGTTACCCCTCCTCTGGACCGATAGGATTTAGGGAAAAAAGGAGGGAGAGAAGTTTGGAGTTGGAAAAGTCGAGGGGATTAGAGGGGTACTGGGTTAACCCTAGGCCTGGGATCTGGCCTTCGGGAAACTTCTCCTGTCCGGGGTCTCACCTGAGACACTCCGGCCGGGGGATCGACACCGAGCAGTCAGGTGGCGGTCCCCCAGCCGGAGCTGGGCTATCCGCAACCTGCCCACCCGCTCGGTTGCACGAGAAGAAATGCTTGGCGACCTGTGACGTCCCGCCCCGGGAGTACGTGTATTCCCGTGAAAGGACGACACAGCCGAGCCCCGAGCTTCCGACACCTCAAACGTGCGGCTGGCTCGCATAGAACTGCTAAAAATTTTCAAATTTCTCTAAATTAATTCGCCAGTACTTACCTCAAAATCCACCTAAGGGAGCCCTGCTCAGACAAAAGTTGCAATATTTTTGTAACCAGAACAGCTATTTTGACACGGTTTTCTGCGGGAACGTTGTCCGGTGGGCTATTACTAGCATCCCGACACGTTAAAATTGACCTACCTGAAAAATAATTTTTCAGTTCCAGTACTTGTGAATTTTTTACAAAATTTTTATACTTACCTATTTTTATTAGCACAACCCTACATCCGAATTTAATTCTGTCTGCGGAATCGAGTTTCCACCTGTCCAGCCCCGGATTCTCGGCGCTTTGCGCGAACTGAAAATCCGATCGGTCGCTGAAAACTCGATTTTTGCCTGAAAAAACTGGTTTTTTGACAACCCTGCACATTTTTGATCTTTTCAAAATTCTGAAAACGGTCTAGCTAGCTCGCCCGCGCCGAGACGCGTCTTCCGACACCTCAAACGTGCGGCTGGCTCGCATAGAACTGCTAAAAATTTTCAAATTTCTCTAAATTAATTCGCCAGTACTTACCTCAAAATCCACCTAAGGGAGCCCTGCTCAGACAAAAGTTGCAATATTTTTGTAACCAGAACAGCTATTTTGACACGGTTTTCTGCGGGAACGTTGTCCGGTGGGCTATTACTAGCATCCCGACACGTTAAAATTGACCTACCTGAAAAATAATTTTTCAGTTCCAGTACTTGTGAATTTTTTACAAAATTTTTATACTTACCTATTTTTATTAGCACAACCCTACATCCGAATTTAATTCTGTCTGCGGAATCGAGTTTCCACCTGTCCAGCCCCGGATTCTCGGCGCTTTGCGCGAACTGAAAATCCGATCGGTCGCTGAAAACTCGATTTTTGCCTGAAAAAACTGGTTTTTTGACAACCCTGCACATTTTTGATCTTTTCAAAATTCTGAAAACGGTCTAGCTAGCTCGCCCGCGCCGAGACGCGTCTTCCGACACCTCAAACGTGCGGCTGGCTCGCATAGAACTGCTAAAAATTTTCAAATTTCTCTAAATTAATTCGCCAGTACTTACCTCAAAATCCACCTAAGGGAGCCCTGCTCAGACAAAAGTTGCAATATTTTTGTAACCAGAACAGCTATTTTGACACGGTTTTCTGCGGGAACGTTGTCCGGTGGGCTATTACTAGCATCCCGACACGTTAAAATTGACCTACCTGAAAAATAATTTTTCAGTTCCAGTACTTGTGAATTTTTTACAAAATTTTTATACTTACCTATTTTTATTAGCACAACCCTACATCCGAATTCAATTCTGTCTGCGGAATCGAGTTTCCACCTGTCCAGCCCCGGATTCTCGGCGCTTTGCGCGAACTGAAAATCCGATCGGTCGCTGAAAACTCGATTTTTGCCTGAAAAAACTGGTTTTTTGACAACCCTGCACATTTTTGATCTTTTCAAAATTCTGAAAACGGTCTAGCTAGCTCGCCCGCGCCGAGACGCGTCTTCCGACACCTCAAACGTGCGGCTGGCTCGCATAGAACTGCTAAAAATTTTCAAATTTCTCTAAATTAATTCGCCAGTACTTACCTCAAAATCCACCTAAGGGAGCCCTGCTCAGACAAAAGTTGCAATATTTTTGTAACCAGAACAGCTATTTTGACACGGTTTTCTGCGGGAACGTTGTCCGGTGGGCTATTACTAGCATCCCGACACGTTAAAATTGACCTACCTGAAAAATAATTTTTCAGTTCCAGTACTTGTGAATTTTTTACAAAAATTTTATACTTACCTATTTTTATTAGCACAACCCTACATCCGAATTTAATTCTGTCTGCGGAATCGAGTTTCCACCTGTCCAGCCCCGGATTCTCGGCGCTTTGCGCGAACTGAAAATCCGATCGGTCGCTGAAAACTCGATTTTTGCCTGAAAAAACTGGTTTTTTGACAACCCTGCACATTTTTGATCTTTTCAAAATTCTGAAAACGGTCTAGCTAGCTCGCCCGCGCCGAGACGCGTCTTCCGACACCTCAAACGTGCGGCTGGCTCGCATAGAACTGCTAAAAATTTTCAAATTTCTCTAAATTAATTCGCCAGTACTTACCTCAAAATCCACCTAAGGGAGCCCTGCTCAGACAAAAGTTGCAATATTTTTGTAACCAGAACAGCTATTTTGACACGGTTTTCTGCGGGAACGTTGTCCGGTGGGCTTTTACTAGCATCCCGACACGTTAAAATTGACCTACCTGAAAAATATTTTTTCAGTTCCAGTACTTGTGAATTTTTTACAAAATTTTTATACTTACCTATTTTTATTAGCACAACCCTACATCCGAATTTAATTCTGTCTGCGGAATCGAGTTTCCACCTGTCCAGCCCCGGATTCTCGGCGCTTTGCGCGAACTGAAAATCCGATCGGTCGCTGAAAACTCGATTTTTGCCTGAAAAAACTGGTTTTTTGACAACCCTGCACATTTTTGATCTTTTCAAAATTCTGAAAACGGTCTAGCTAGCTCGCCCGCGCCGAGACGCGTCTTCCGACACCTCAAACGTGCGGCTGGCTCGCATAGAACTGCTAAAAATTTTCAAATTTCTCTAAATTAATTCGCCAGTACTTACCTCAAAATCCACCTAAGGGAGCCCTGCTCAGACAAAAGTTGCAATATTTTTGTAACCAGAACAGCTATTTTGACACGGTTTTCTGCGGGAACGTTGTCCGGTGGGCTATTACTAGCATCCCGACACGTTAAAATTGACCTACCTGAAAAATAATTTTTCAGTTCCAGTACTTGTGAATTTTTTACAAAATTTTTATACTTACCTATTTTTATTAGCACAACCCTACATCCGAATTTAATTCTGTCTGCGGAATCGAGTTTCCACCTGTCCAGCCCCGGATTCTCGGCGCTTTGCGCGAACTGAAAATCCGATCGGTCGCTGAAAACTCGATTTTTGCCTGAAAAAACTGGTTTTTTGACAACCCTGCACATTTTTGATCTTTTCAAAATTCTGAAAACGGTCTAGCTAGCTCGCCCGCGCCGAGACGCGTCTTCCGACACCTCAAACGTGCGGCTGGCTCGCATAGAACTGCTAAAAATTTTCAAATTTCTCTAAATTAATTCGCCAGTACTTACCTCAAAATCCACCTAAGGGAGCCCTGCTCAGACAAAAGTTGCAATATTTTTGTAACCAGAACAGCTATTTTGACACGGTTTTCTGCGGGAACGTTGTCCGGTGGGCTATTACTAGCATCCCGACACGTTAAAATTGACCTACCTGAAAAATAATTTTTCAGTTCCAGTACTTGTGAATTTTTTACAAAATTTTTATACTTACCTATTTTTATTAGCACAACCCTACATCCGAATTCAATTCTGTCTGCGGAATCGAGTTTCCACCTGTCCAGCCCCGGATTCTCGGCGCTTTGCGCGAACTGAAAATCCGATCGGTCGCTGAAAACTCGATTTTTGCCTGAAAAAACTGGTTTTTTGACAACCCTGCACATTTTTGATCTTTTCAAAATTCTGAAAACGGTCTAGCTAGCTCGCCCGCGCCGAGACGCGTCTTCCGACACCTCAAACGTGCGGCTGGCTCGCATAGAACTGCTAAAAATTTTCAAATTTCTCTAAATTAATTCGCCAGTACTTACCTCAAAATCCACCTAAGGGAGCCCTGCTCAGACAAAAGTTGCAATATTTTTGTAACCAGAACAGCTATTTTGACACGGTTTTCTGCGGGAACGTTGTCCGGTGGGCTATTACTAGCATCCCGACACGTTAAAATTGACCTACCTGAAAAATAATTTTTCAGTTCCAGTACTTGTGAATTTTTTACAAAAATTTTATACTTACCTATTTTTATTAGCACAACCCTACATCCGAATTTAATTCTGTCTGCGGAATCGAGTTTCCACCTGTCCAGCCCCGGATTCTCGGCGCTTTGCGCGAACTGAAAATCCGATCGGTCGCTGAAAACTCGATTTTTGCCTGAAAAAACTGGTTTTTTGACAACCCTGCACATTTTTGATCTTTTCAAAATTCTGAAAACGGTCTAGCTAGCTCGCCCGCGCCGAGACGCGTCTTCCGACACCTCAAACGTGCGGCTGGCTCGCATAGAACTGCTAAAAATTTTCAAATTTCTCTAAATTAATTCGCCAGTACTTACCTCAAAATCCACCTAAGGGAGCCCTGCTCAGACAAAAGTTGCAATATTTTTGTAACCAGAACAGCTATTTTGACACGGTTTTCTGCGGGAACGTTGTCCGGTGGGCTATTACTAGCATCCCGACACGTTAAAATTGACCTACCTGAAAAATAATTTTTCAGTTCCAGTACTTGTGAATTTTTTACAAAAATTTTATACTTACCTATTTTTATTAGCACAACCCTACATCCGAATTTAATTCTGTCTGCGGAATCGAGTTTCCACCTGTCCAGCCCCGGATTCTCGGCGCTTTGCGCGAACTGAAAATCCGATCGGTCGCTGAAAACTCGATTTTTGCCTGAAAAAACTGGTTTTTTGACAACCCTGCACATTTTTGATCTTTTCAAAATTCTGAAAACGGTCTAGCTAGCTCGCCCGCGCCGAGACGCGTCTTCCGACACCTCAAACGTGCGGCTGGCTCGCATAGAACTGCTAAAAATTTTCAAATTTCTCTAAATTAATTCGCCAGTACTTACCTCAAAATCCACCTAAGGGAGCCCTGCTCAGACAAAAGTTGCAATATTTTTGTAACCAGAACAGCTATTTTGACACGGTTTTCTGCGGGAACGTTGTCCGGTGGGCTATTACTAGCATCCCGACACGTTAAAATTGACCTACCTGAAAAATAATTTTTCAGTTCCAGTACTTGTGAATTTTTTACAAAATTTTTATACTTACCTATTTTTATTAGCACAACCCTACATCCGAATTTAATTCTGTCTGCGGAATCGAGTTTCCACCTGTCCAGCCCCGGATTCTCGGCGCTTTGCGCGAACTGAAAATCCGATCGGTCGCTGAAAACTCGATTTTTGCCTGAAAAAACTGGTTTTTTGACAACCCTGCACATTTTTGATCTTTTCAAAATTCTGAAAACGGTCTAGCTAGCTCGCCCGCGCCGAGACGCGTCTTCCGACACCTCAAACGTGCGGCTGGCTCGCATAGAACTGCTAAAAATTTTCAAATTTCTCTAAATTAATTCGCCAGTACTTACCTCAAAATCCACCTAAGGGAGCCCTGCTCAGACAAAAGTTGCAATATTTTTGTAACCAGAACAGCTATTTTGACACGGTTTTCTGCGGGAACGTTGTCCGGTGGGCTATTACTAGCATCCCGACACGTTAAAATTGACCTACCTGAAAAATAATTTTTCAGTTCCAGTACTTGTGAATTTTTTACAAAAATTTTATACTTACCTATTTTTATTAGCACAACCCTACATCCGAATTTAATTCTGTCTGCGGAATCGAGTTTCCACCTGTCCAGCCCCGGATTCTCGGCGCTTTGCGCGAACTGAAAATCCGATCGGTCGCTGAAAACTCGATTTTTGCCTGAAAAAACTGGTTTTTTGACAACCCTGCACATTTTTGATCTTTTCAAAATTCTGAAAACGGTCTAGCTAGCTCGCCCGCGCCGAGACGCGTCTTCCGACACCTCAAACGTGCGGCTGGCTCGCATAGAACTGCTAAAAATTTTCAAATTTCTCTAAATTAATTCGCCAGTACTTACCTCAAAATCCACCTAAGGGAGCCCTGCTCAGACAAAAGTTGCAATATTTTTGTAACCAGAACAGCTATTTTGACACGGTTTTCTGCGGGAACGTTGTCCGGTGGGCTATTACTAGCATCCCGACACGTTAAAATTGACCTACCTGAAAAATAATTTTTCAGTTCCAGTACTTGTGAATTTTTTACAAAATTTTTATACTTACCTATTTTTATTAGCACAACCCTACATCCGAATTTAATTCTGTCTGCGGAATCGAGTTTCCACCTGTCCAGCCCCGGATTCTCGGCGCTTTGCGCGAACTGAAAATCCGATCGGTCGCTGAAAACTCGATTTTTGCCTGAAAAAACTGGTTTTTTGACAACCCTGCACATTTTTGATCTTTTCAAAATTCTGAAAACGGTCTAGCTAGCTCGCCCGCGCCGAGACGCGTCTTCCGACACCTCAAACGTGCGGCTGGCTCGCATAGAACTGCTAAAAATTTTCAAATTTCTCTAAATTAATTCGCCAGTACTTACCTCAAAATCCACCTAAGGGAGCCCTGCTCAGACAAAAGTTGCAATATTTTTGTAACCAGAACATCTATTTTGACACGGTTTTCTGCGGGAACGTTGTCCGGTGGGCTTTTACTAGCATCCCGACACGTTAAAATTGACCTACCTGAAAAATAATTTTTCAGTTCCAGTACTTGTGAATTTTTTACAAAATTTTTATACTTACCTATTTTTATTAGCACAACCCTACATCCGAATTTAATTCTGTCTGCGGAATCGAGTTTCCACCTGTCCAGCCCCGGATTCTCGGCGCTTTGCGCGAACTGAAAATCCGATCGGTCGCTGAAAACTCGATTTTTGCCTGAAAAAACTGGTTTTTTGACAACCCTGCACATTTTTGATCTTTTCAAAATTCTGAAAACGGTCTAGCTAGCTCGCCCGCGCCGAGACGCGTCTTCCGACACCTCAAACGTGCGGCTGGCTCGCATAGAACTGCTAAAAAATTTCAAATTTCTCTAAATTAATTCGCCAGTACTTACCTCAAAATCCACCTAAGGGAGCCCTGCTCAGACAAAAGTTGCAATATTTTTGTAACCAGAACAGCTATTTTGACACGGTTTTCTGCGGGAACGTTGTCCGGTGGGCTATTACTAGCATCCCGACACGTTAAAATTGACCTACCTGAAAAATAATTTTTCAGTTCCAGTACTTGTGAATTTTTTACAAAATTTTTATACTTACCTATTTTTATTAGCACAACCCTACATCCGAATTCAATTCTGTCTGCGGAATCGAGTTTCCACCTGTCCAGCCCCGGATTCTCGGCGCTTTGCGCGAACTGAAAATCCGATCGGTCGCTGAAAACTCGATTTTTGCCTGAAAAAACTGGTTTTTTGACAACCCTGCACATTTTTGATCTTTTCAAAATTCTGAAAACGGTCTAGCTAGCTCGCCCGCGCCGAGACGCGTCTTCCGACACCTCAAACGTGCGGCTGGCTCGCATAGAACTGCTAAAAATTTTCAAATTTCTCTAAATTAATTCGCCAGTACTTACCTCAAAATCCACCTAAGGGAGCCCTGCTCAGACAAAAGTTGCAATATTTTTGTAACCAGAACAGCTATTTTGACACGGTTTTCTGCGGGAACGTTGTCCGGTGGGCTATTACTAGCATCCCGACACGTTAAAATTGACCTACCTGAAAAATAATTTTTCAGTTCCAGTACTTGTGAATTTTTTACAAAATTTTTATACTTACCTATTTTTATTAGCACAACCCTACATCCGAATTCAATTCTGTCTGCGGAATCGAGTTTCCACCTGTCCAGCCCCGGATTCTCGGCGCTTTGCGCGAACTGAAAATCCGATCGGTCGCTGAAAACTCGATTTTTGCCTGAAAAAACTGGTTTTTTGACAACCCTGCACATTTTTGATCTTTTCAAAATTCTGAAAACGGTCTAGCTAGCTCGCCCGCGCCGAGACGCGTCTTCCGACACCTCAAACGTGCGGCTGGCTCGCATAGAACTGCTAAAAATTTTCAAATTTCTCTAAATTAATTCGCCAGTACTTACCTCAAAATCCACCTAAGGGAGCCCTGCTCAGACAAAAGTTGCAATATTTTTGTAACCAGAACAGCTATTTTGACACGGTTTTCTGCGGGAACGTTGTCCGGTGGGCTATTACTAGCATCCCGACACGTTAAAATTGACCTACCTGAAAAATAATTTTTCAGTTCCAGTACTTGTGAATTTTTTACAAAATTTTTATACTTACCTATTTTTATTAGCACAACCCTACATCCGAATTTAATTCTGTCTGCGGAATCGAGTTTCCACCTGTCCAGCCCCGGATTCTCGGCGCTTTGCGCGAACTGAAAATCCGATCGGTCGCTGAAAACTCGATTTTTGCCTGAAAAAACTGGTTTTTTGACAACCCTGCACATTTTTGATCTTTTCAAAATTCTGAAAACGGTCTAGCTAGCTCGCCCGCGCCGAGACGCGTCTTCCGACACCTCAAACGTGCGGCTGGCTCGCATAGAACTGCTAAAAATTTTCAAATTTCTCTAAATTAATTCGCCAGTACTTACCTCAAAATCCACCTAAGGGAGCCCTGCTCAGACAAAAGTTGCAATATTTTTGTAACCAGAACAGCTATTTTGACACGGTTTTCTGCGGGAACGTTGTCCGGTGGGCTATTACTAGCATCCCGACACGTTAAAATTGACCTACCTGAAAAATAATTTTTCAGTTCCAGTACTTGTGAATTTTTTACAAAATTTTTATACTTACCTATTTTTATTAGCACAACCCTACATCCGAATTTAATTCTGTCTGCGGAATCGAGTTTCCACCTGTCCAGCCCCGGATTCTCGGCGCTTTGCGCGAACTGAAAATCCGATCGGTCGCTGAAAACTCGATTTTTGCCTGAAAAAACTGGTTTTTTGACAACCCTGCACATTTTTGATCTTTTCAAAATTCTGAAAACGGTCTAGCTAGCTCGCCCGCGCCGAGACGCGTCTTCCGACACCTCAAACGTGCGGCTGGCTCGCATAGAACTGCTAAAAATTTTCAAATTTCTCTAAATTAATTCGCCAGTACTTACCTCAAAATCCACCTAAGGGAGCCCTGCTCAGACAAAAGTTGCAATATTTTTGTAACCAGAACAGCTATTTTGACACGGTTTTCTGCGGGAACGTTGTCCGGTGGGCTTTTACTAGCATCCCGACACGTTAAAATTGACCTACCTGAAAAATATTTTTTCAGTTCCAGTACTTGTGAATTTTTTACAAAATTTTTATACTTACCTATTTTTATTAGCACAACCCTACATCCGAATTTAATTCTGTCTGCGGAATCGAGTTTCCACCTGTCCAGCCCCGGATTCTCGGCGCTTTGCGCGAACTGAAAATCCGATCGGTCGCTGAAAACTCGATTTTTGCCTGAAAAAACTGGTTTTTTGACAACCCTGCACATTTTTGATCTTTTCAAAATTCTGAAAACGGTCTAGCTAGCTCGCCCGCGCCGAGACGCGTCTTCCGACACCTCAAACGTGCGGCTGGCTCGCATAGAACTGCTAAAAATTTTCAAATTTCTCTAAATTAATTCGCCAGTACTTACCTCAAAATCCACCTAAGGGAGCCCTGCTCAGACAAAAGTTGCAATATTTTTGTAACCAGAACAGCTATTTTGACACGGTTTTCTGCGGGAACGTTGTCCGGTGGGCTATTACTAGCATCCCGACACGTTAAAATTGACCTACCTGAAAAATAATTTTTCAGTTCCAGTACTTGTGAATTTTTTACAAAATTTTTATACTTACCTATTTTTATTAGCACAACCCTACATCCGAATTCAATTCTGTCTGCGGAATCGAGTTTCCACCTGTCCAGCCCCGGATTCTCGGCGCTTTGCGCGAACTGAAAATCCGATCGGTCGCTGAAAACTCGATTTTTGCCTGAAAAAACTGGTTTTTTGACAACCCTGCACATTTTTGATCTTTTCAAAATTCTGAAAACGGTCTAGCTAGCTCGCCCGCGCCGAGACGCGTCTTCCGACACCTCAAACGTGCGGCTGGCTCGCATAGAACTGCTAAAAATTTTCAAATTTCTCTAAATTAATTCGCCAGTACTTACCTCAAAATCCACCTAAGGGAGCCCTGCTCAGACAAAAGTTGCAATATTTTTGTAACCAGAACATCTATTTTGACACGGTTTTCTGCGGGAACGTTGTCCGGTGGGCTTTTACTAGCATCCCGACACGTTAAAATTGACCTACCTGAAAAATATTTTTTCAGTTCCAGTACTTGTGAATTTTTTACAAAATTTTTATACTTACCTATTTTTATTAGCACAACCCTACATCCGAATTTAATTCTGTCTGCGGAATCGAGTTTCCACCTGTCCAGCCCCGGATTCTCGGCGCTTTGCGCGAACTGAAAATCCGATCGGTCGCTGAAAACTCGATTTTTGCCTGAAAAAACTGGTTTTTTGACAACCCTGCACATTTTTGATCTTTTCAAAATTCTGAAAACGGTCTAGCTAGCTCGCCCGCGCCGAGACGCGTCTTCCGACACCTCAAACGTGCGGCTGGCTCGCATAGAACTGCTAAAAAATTTCAAATTTCTCTAAATTAATTCGCCAGTACTTACCTCAAAATCCACCTAAGGGAGCCCTGCTCAGACAAAAGTTGCAATATTTTTGTAACCAGAACAGCTATTTTGACACGGTTTTCTGCGGGAACGTTGTCCGGTGGGCTATTACTAGCATCCCGACACGTTAAAATTGACCTACCTGAAAAATAATTTTTCAGTTCCAGTACTTGTGAATTTTTTACAAAATTTTTATACTTACCTATTTTTATTAGCACAACCCTACATCCGAATTCAATTCTGTCTGCGGAATCGAGTTTCCACCTGTCCAGCCCCGGATTCTCGGCGCTTTGCGCGAACTGAAAATCCGATCGGTCGCTGAAAACTCGATTTTTGCCTGAAAAAACTGGTTTTTTGACAACCCTGCACATTTTTGATCTTTTCAAAATTCTGAAAACGGTCTAGCTAGCTCGCCCGCGCCGAGACGCGTCTTCCGACACCTCAAACGTGCGGCTGGCTCGCATAGAACTGCTAAAAATTTTCAAATTTCTCTAAATTAATTCGCCAGTACTTACCTCAAAATCCACCTAAGGGAGCCCTGCTCAGACAAAAGTTGCAATATTTTTGTAACCAGAACAGCTATTTTGACACGGTTTTCTGCGGGAACGTTGTCCGGTGGGCTATTACTAGCATCCCGACACGTTAAAATTGACCTACCTGAAAAATAATTTTTCAGTTCCAGTACTTGTGAATTTTTTACAAAATTTTTATACTTACCTATTTTTATTAGCACAACCCTACATCCGAATTCAATTCTGTCTGCGGAATCGAGTTTCCACCTGTCCAGCCCCGGATTCTCGGCGCTTTGCGCGAACTGAAAATCCGATCGGTCGCTGAAAACTCGATTTTTGCCTGAAAAAACTGGTTTTTTGACAACCCTGCACATTTTTGATCTTTTCAAAATTCTGAAAACGGTCTAGCTAGCTCGCCCGCGCCGAGACGCGTCTTCCGACACCTCAAACGTGCGGCTGGCTCGCATAGAACTGCTAAAAATTTTCAAATTTCTCTAAATTAATTCGCCAGTACTTACCTCAAAATCCACCTAAGGGAGCCCTGCTCAGACAAAAGTTGCAATATTTTTGTAACCAGAACAGCTATTTTGACACGGTTTTCTGCGGGAACGTTGTCCGGTGGGCTATTACTAGCATCCCGACACGTTAAAATTGACCTACCTGAAAAATAATTTTTCAGTTCCAGTACTTGTGAATTTTTTACAAAATTTTTATACTTACCTATTTTTATTAGCACAACCCTACATCCGAATTTAATTCTGTCTGCGGAATCGAGTTTCCACCTGTCCAGCCCCGGATTCTCGGCGCTTTGCGCGAACTGAAAATCCGATCGGTCGCTGAAAACTCGATTTTTGCCTGAAAAAACTGGTTTTTTGACAACCCTGCACATTTTTGATCTTTTCAAAATTCTGAAAACGGTCTAGCTAGCTCGCCCGCGCCGAGACGCGTCTTCCGACACCTCAAACGTGCGGCTGGCTCGCATAGAACTGCTAAAAATTTTCAAATTTCTCTAAATTAATTCGCCAGTACTTACCTCAAAATCCACCTAAGGGAGCCCTGCTCAGACAAAAGTTGCAATATTTTTGTAACCAGAACAGCTATTTTGACACGGTTTTCTGCGGGAACGTTGTCCGGTGGGCTATTACTAGCATCCCGACACGTTAAAATTGACCTACCTGAAAAATAATTTTTCAGTTCCAGTACTTGTGAATTTTTTACAAAATTTTTATACTTACCTATTTTTATTAGCACAACCCTACATCCGAATTTAATTCTGTCTGCGGAATCGAGTTTCCACCTGTCCAGCCCCGGATTCTCGGCGCTTTGCGCGAACTGAAAATCCGATCGGTCGCTGAAAACTCGATTTTTGCCTGAAAAAACTGGTTTTTTGACAACCCTGCACATTTTTGATCTTTTCAAAATTCTGAAAACGGTCTAGCTAGCTCGCCCGCGCCGAGACGCGTCTTCCGACACCTCAAACGTGCGGCTGGCTCGCATAGAACTGCTAAAAATTTTCAAATTTCTCTAAATTAATTCGCCAGTACTTACCTCAAAATCCACCTAAGGGAGCCCTGCTCAGACAAAAGTTGCAATATTTTTGTAACCAGAACAGCTATTTTGACACGGTTTTCTGCGGGAACGTTGTCCGGTGGGCTTTTACTAGCATCCCGACACGTTAAAATTGACCTACCTGAAAAATATTTTTTCAGTTCCAGTACTTGTGAATTTTTTACAAAATTTTTATACTTACCTATTTTTATTAGCACAACCCTACATCCGAATTTAATTCTGTCTGCGGAATCGAGTTTCCACCTGTCCAGCCCCGGATTCTCGGCGCTTTGCGCGAACTGAAAATCCGATCGGTCGCTGAAAACTCGATTTTTGCCTGAAAAAACTGGTTTTTTGACAACCCTGCACATTTTTGATCTTTTCAAAATTCTGAAAACGGTCTAGCTAGCTCGCCCGCGCCGAGACGCGTCTTCCGACACCTCAAACGTGCGGCTGGCTCGCATAGAACTGCTAAAAATTTTCAAATTTCTCTAAATTAATTCGCCAGTACTTACCTCAAAATCCACCTAAGGGAGCCCTGCTCAGACAAAAGTTGCAATATTTTTGTAACCAGAACAGCTATTTTGACACGGTTTTCTGCGGGAACGTTGTCCGGTGGGCTATTACTAGCATCCCGACACGTTAAAATTGACCTACCTGAAAAATAATTTTTCAGTTCCAGTACTTGTGAATTTTTTACAAAATTTTTATACTTACCTATTTTTATTAGCACAACCCTACATCCGAATTCAATTCTGTCTGCGGAATCGAGTTTCCACCTGTCCAGCCCCGGATTCTCGGCGCTTTGCGCGAACTGAAAATCCGATCGGTCGCTGAAAACTCGATTTTTGCCTGAAAAAACTGGTTTTTTGACAACCCTGCACATTTTTGATCTTTTCAAAATTCTGAAAACGGTCTAGCTAGCTCGCCCGCGCCGAGACGCGTCTTCCGACACCTCAAACGTGCGGCTGGCTCGCATAGAACTGCTAAAAATTTTCAAATTTCTCTAAATTAATTCGCCAGTACTTACCTCAAAATCCACCTAAGGGAGCCCTGCTCAGACAAAAGTTGCAATATTTTTGTAACCAGAACAGCTATTTTGACACGGTTTTCTGCGGGAACGTTGTCCGGTGGGCTTTTACTAGCATCCCGACACGTTAAAATTGACCTACCTGAAAAATATTTTTTCAGTTCCAGTACTTGTGAATTTTTTACAAAATTTTTATACTTACCTATTTTTATTAGCACAACCCTACATCCGAATTTAATTCTGTCTGCGGAATCGAGTTTCCACCTGTCCAGCCCCGGATTCTCGGCGCTTTGCGCGAACTGAAAATCCGATCGGTCGCTGAAAACTCGATTTTTGCCTGAAAAAACTGGTTTTTTGACAACCCTGCACATTTTTGATCTTTTCAAAATTCTGAAAACGGTCTAGCTAGCTCGCCCGCGCCGAGACGCGTCTTCCGACACCTCAAACGTGCGGCTGGCTCGCATAGAACTGCTAAAAATTTTCAAATTTCTCTAAATTAATTCGCCAGTACTTACCTCAAAATCCACCTAAGGGAGCCCTGCTCAGACAAAAGTTGCAATATTTTTGTAACCAGAACATCTATTTTGACACGGTTTTCTGCGGGAACGTTGTCCGGTGGGCTTTTACTAGCATCCCGACACGTTAAAATTGACCTACCTGAAAAATATTTTTTCAGTTCCAGTACTTGTGAATTTTTTACAAAATTTTTATACTTACCTATTTTTATTAGCACAACCCTACATCCGAATTTAATTCTGTCTGCGGAATCGAGTTTCCACCTGTCCAGCCCCGGATTCTCGGCGCTTTGCGCGAACTGAAAATCCGATCGGTCGCTGAAAACTCGATTTTTGCCTGAAAAAACTGGTTTTTTGACAACCCTGCACATTTTTGATCTTTTCAAAATTCTGAAAACGGTCTAGCTAGCTCGCCCGCGCCGAGACGCGTCTTCCGACACCTCAAACGTGCGGCTGGCTCGCATAGAACTGCTAAAAAATTTCAAATTTCTCTAAATTAATTCGCCAGTACTTACCTCAAAATCCACCTAAGGGAGCCCTGCTCAGACAAAAGTTGCAATATTTTTGTAACCAGAACAGCTATTTTGACACGGTTTTCTGCGGGAACGTTGTCCGGTGGGCTATTACTAGCATCCCGACACGTTAAAATTGACCTACCTGAAAAATAATTTTTCAGTTCCAGTACTTGTGAATTTTTTACAAAATTTTTATACTTACCTATTTTTATTAGCACAACCCTACATCCGAATTCAATTCTGTCTGCGGAATCGAGTTTCCACCTGTCCAGCCCCGGATTCTCGGCGCTTTGCGCGAACTGAAAATCCGATCGGTCGCTGAAAACTCGATTTTTGCCTGAAAAAACTGGTTTTTTGACAACCCTGCACATTTTTGATCTTTTCAAAATTCTGAAAACGGTCTAGCTAGCTCGCCCGCGCCGAGACGCGTCTTCCGACACCTCAAACGTGCGGCTGGCTCGCATAGAACTGCTAAAAATTTTCAAATTTCTCTAAATTAATTCGCCAGTACTTACCTCAAAATCCACCTAAGGGAGCCCTGCTCAGACAAAAGTTGCAATATTTTTGTAACCAGAACAGCTATTTTGACACGGTTTTCTGCGGGAACGTTGTCCGGTGGGCTATTACTAGCATCCCGACACGTTAAAATTGACCTACCTGAAAAATAATTTTTCAGTTCCAGTACTTGTGAATTTTTTACAAAATTTTATACTTACCTATTTTTATTAGCACAACCCTACTTCCGAATTCAATTCTGTCTGGGGAATCGAGTTTCCACCTGTCCAGCCCCGGATTCTCGGCGCTTTGCGCGAACTGAAAATCCGATCGGTCGCTGAAAACTCGATTTTTGCCTGAAAAAACTGGTTTTTTGACAACCCTGCACATTTTTGATCTTTTCAAAATTCTGAAAACGGTCTAGCTAGCTCGCCCGCGCCGAGACGCGTCTTCCGACACCTCAAACGTGCGGCTGGCTCGCATAGAACTGCTAAAAATTTTCAAATTTCTCTAAATTAATTCGCCAGTACTTACCTCAAAATCCACCTAAGGGAGCCCTGCTCAGACAAAAGTTGCAATATTTTTGTAACCAGAACAGCTATTTTGACACGGTTTTCTGCGGGAACGTTGTCCGGTGGGCTTTTACTAGCATCCCGACACGTTAAAATTGACCTACCTGAAAAATATTTTTTCAGTTCCAGTACTTGTGAATTTTTTACAAAATTTTTATACTTACCTATTTTTATTAGCACAACCCTACATCCGAATTTAATTCTGTCTGCGGAATCGAGTTTCCACCTGTCCAGCCCCGGATTCTCGGCGCTTTGCGCGAACTGAAAATCCGATCGGTCGCTGAAAACTCGATTTTTGCCTGAAAAAACTGGTTTTTTGACAACCCTGCACATTTTTGATCTTTTCAAAATTCTGAAAACGGTCTAGCTAGCTCGCCCGCGCCGAGACGCGTCTTCCGACACCTCAAACGTGCGGCTGGCTCGCATAGAACTGCTAAAAATTTTCAAATTTCTCTAAATTAATTCGCCAGTACTTACCTCAAAATCCACCTAAGGGAGCCCTGCTCAGACAAAAGTTGCAATATTTTTGTAACCAGAACAGCTATTTTGACACGGTTTTCTGCGGGAACGTTGTCCGGTGGGCTATTACTAGCATCCCGACACGTTAAAATTGACCTACCTGAAAAATAATTTTTCAGTTCCAGTACTTGTGAATTTTTTACAAAATTTTTATACTTACCTATTTTTATTAGCACAACCCTACATCCGAATTCAATTCTGTCTGCGGAATCGAGTTTCCACCTGTCCAGCCCCGGATTCTCGGCGCTTTGCGCGAACTGAAAATCCGATCGGTCGCTGAAAACTCGATTTTTGCCTGAAAAAACTGGTTTTTTGACAACCCTGCACATTTTTGATCTTTTCAAAATTCTGAAAACGGTCTAGCTAGCTCGCCCGCGCCGAGACGCGTCTTCCGACACCTCAAACGTGCGGCTGGCTCGCATAGAACTGCTAAAAATTTTCAAATTTCTCTAAATTAATTCGCCAGTACTTACCTCAAAATCCACCTAAGGGAGCCCTGCTCAGACAAAAGTTGCAATATTTTTGTAACCAGAACAGCTATTTTGACACGGTTTTCTGCGGGAACGTTGTCCGGTGGGCTTTTACTAGCATCCCGACACGTTAAAATTGACCTACCTGAAAAATATTTTTTCAGTTCCAGTACTTGTGAATTTTTTACAAAATTTTTATACTTACCTATTTTTATTAGCACAACCCTACATCCGAATTTAATTCTGTCTGCGGAATCGAGTTTCCACCTGTCCAGCCCCGGATTCTCGGCGCTTTGCGCGAACTGAAAATCCGATCGGTCGCTGAAAACTCGATTTTTGCCTGAAAAAACTGGTTTTTTGACAACCCTGCACATTTTTGATCTTTTCAAAATTCTGAAAACGGTCTAGCTAGCTCGCCCGCGCCGAGACGCGTCTTCCGACACCTCAAACGTGCGGCTGGCTCGCATAGAACTGCTAAAAATTTTCAAATTTCTCTAAATTAATTCGCCAGTACTTACCTCAAAATCCACCTAAGGGAGCCCTGCTCAGACAAAAGTTGCAATATTTTTGTAACCAGAACATCTATTTTGACACGGTTTTCTGCGGGAACGTTGTCCGGTGGGCTTTTACTAGCATCCCGACACGTTAAAATTGACCTACCTGAAAAATATTTTTTCAGTTCCAGTACTTGTGAATTTTTTACAAAATTTTTATACTTACCTATTTTTATTAGCACAACCCTACATCCGAATTTAATTCTGTCTGCGGAATCGAGTTTCCACCTGTCCAGCCCCGGATTCTCGGCGCTTTGCGCGAACTGAAAATCCGATCGGTCGCTGAAAACTCGATTTTTGCCTGAAAAAACTGGTTTTTTGACAACCCTGCACATTTTTGATCTTTTCAAAATTCTGAAAACGGTCTAGCTAGCTCGCCCGCGCCGAGACGCGTCTTCCGACACCTCAAACGTGCGGCTGGCTCGCATAGAACTGCTAAAAAATTTCAAATTTCTCTAAATTAATTCGCCAGTACTTACCTCAAAATCCACCTAAGGGAGCCCTGCTCAGACAAAAGTTGCAATATTTTTGTAACCAGAACAGCTATTTTGACACGGTTTTCTGCGGGAACGTTGTCCGGTGGGCTATTACTAGCATCCCGACACGTTAAAATTGACCTACCTGAAAAATAATTTTTCAGTTCCAGTACTTGTGAATTTTTTACAAAATTTTTATACTTACCTATTTTTATTAGCACAACCCTACATCCGAATTCAATTCTGTCTGCGGAATCGAGTTTCCACCTGTCCAGCCCCGGATTCTCGGCGCTTTGCGCGAACTGAAAATCCGATCGGTCGCTGAAAACTCGATTTTTGCCTGAAAAAACTGGTTTTTTGACAACCCTGCACATTTTTGATCTTTTCAAAATTCTGAAAACGGTCTAGCTAGCTCGCCCGCGCCGAGACGCGTCTTCCGACACCTCAAACGTGCGGCTGGCTCGCATAGAACTGCTAAAAATTTTCAAATTTCTCTAAATTAATTCGCCAGTACTTACCTCAAAATCCACCTAAGGGAGCCCTGCTCAGACAAAAGTTGCAATATTTTTGTAACCAGAACAGCTATTTTGACACGGTTTTCTGCGGGAACGTTGTCCGGTGGGCTATTACTAGCATCCCGACACGTTAAAATTGACCTACCTGAAAAATAATTTTTCAGTTCCAGTACTTGTGAATTTTTTACAAAATTTTTATACTTACCTATTTTTATTAGCACAACCCTACATCCGAATTCAATTCTGTCTGCGGAATCGAGTTTCCACCTGTCCAGCCCCGGATTCTCGGCGCTTTGCGCGAACTGAAAATCCGATCGGTCGCTGAAAACTCGATTTTTGCCTGAAAAAACTGGTTTTTTGACAACCCTGCACATTTTTGATCTTTTCAAAATTCTGAAAACGGTCTAGCTAGCTCGCCCGCGCCGAGACGCGTCTTCCGACACCTCAAACGTGCGGCTGGCTCGCATAGAACTGCTAAAAATTTTCAAATTTCTCTAAATTAATTCGCCAGTACTTACCTCAAAATCCACCTAAGGGAGCCCTGCTCAGACAAAAGTTGCAATATTTTTGTAACCAGAACAGCTATTTTGACACGGTTTTCTGCGGGAACGTTGTCCGGTGGGCTATTACTAGCATCCCGACACGTTAAAATTGACCTACCTGAAAAATAATTTTTCAGTTCCAGTACTTGTGAATTTTTTACAAAATTTTTATACTTACCTATTTTTATTAGCACAACCCTACATCCGAATTTAATTCTGTCTGCGGAATCGAGTTTCCACCTGTCCAGCCCCGGATTCTCGGCGCTTTGCGCGAACTGAAAATCCGATCGGTCGCTGAAAACTCGATTTTTGCCTGAAAAAACTGGTTTTTTGACAACCCTGCACATTTTTGATCTTTTCAAAATTCTGAAAACGGTCTAGCTAGCTCGCCCGCGCCGAGACGCGTCTTCCGACACCTCAAACGTGCGGCTGGCTCGCATAGAACTGCTAAAAATTTTCAAATTTCTCTAAATTAATTCGCCAGTACTTACCTCAAAATCCACCTAAGGGAGCCCTGCTCAGACAAAAGTTGCAATATTTTTGTAACCAGAACAGCTATTTTGACACGGTTTTCTGCGGGAACGTTGTCCGGTGGGCTATTACTAGCATCCCGACACGTTAAAATTGACCTACCTGAAAAATAATTTTTCAGTTCCAGTACTTGTGAATTTTTTACAAAATTTTTATACTTACCTATTTTTATTAGCACAACCCTACATCCGAATTTAATTCTGTCTGCGGAATCGAGTTTCCACCTGTCCAGCCCCGGATTCTCGGCGCTTTGCGCGAACTGAAAATCCGATCGGTCGCTGAAAACTCGATTTTTGCCTGAAAAAACTGGTTTTTTGACAACCCTGCACATTTTTGATCTTTTCAAAATTCTGAAAACGGTCTAGCTAGCTCGCCCGCGCCGAGACGCGTCTTCCGACACCTCAAACGTGCGGCTGGCTCGCATAGAACTGCTAAAAATTTTCAAATTTCTCTAAATTAATTCGCCAGTACTTACCTCAAAATCCACCTAAGGGAGCCCTGCTCAGACAAAAGTTGCAATATTTTTGTAACCAGAACAGCTATTTTGACACGGTTTTCTGCGGGAACGTTGTCCGGTGGGCTTTTACTAGCATCCCGACACGTTAAAATTGACCTACCTGAAAAATATTTTTTCAGTTCCAGTACTTGTGAATTTTTTACAAAATTTTTATACTTACCTATTTTTATTAGCACAACCCTACATCCGAATTTAATTCTGTCTGCGGAATCGAGTTTCCACCTGTCCAGCCCCGGATTCTCGGCGCTTTGCGCGAACTGAAAATCCGATCGGTCGCTGAAAACTCGATTTTTGCCTGAAAAAACTGGTTTTTTGACAACCCTGCACATTTTTGATCTTTTCAAAATTCTGAAAACGGTCTAGCTAGCTCGCCCGCGCCGAGACGCGTCTTCCGACACCTCAAACGTGCGGCTGGCTCGCATAGAACTGCTAAAAATTTTCAAATTTCTCTAAATTAATTCGCCAGTACTTACCTCAAAATCCACCTAAGGGAGCCCTGCTCAGACAAAAGTTGCAATATTTTTGTAACCAGAACAGCTATTTTGACACGGTTTTCTGCGGGAACGTTGTCCGGTGGGCTATTACTAGCATCCCGACACGTTAAAATTGACCTACCTGAAAAATAATTTTTCAGTTCCAGTACTTGTGAATTTTTTACAAAATTTTTATACTTACCTATTTTTATTAGCACAACCCTACATCCGAATTCAATTCTGTCTGCGGAATCGAGTTTCCACCTGTCCAGCCCCGGATTCTCGGCGCTTTGCGCGAACTGAAAATCCGATCGGTCGCTGAAAACTCGATTTTTGCCTGAAAAAACTGGTTTTTTGACAACCCTGCACATTTTTGATCTTTTCAAAATTCTGAAAACGGTCTAGCTAGCTCGCCCGCGCCGAGACGCGTCTTCCGACACCTCAAACGTGCGGCTGGCTCGCATAGAACTGCTAAAAATTTTCAAATTTCTCTAAATTAATTCGCCAGTACTTACCTCAAAATCCACCTAAGGGAGCCCTGCTCAGACAAAAGTTGCAATATTTTTGTAACCAGAACAGCTATTTTGACACGGTTTTCTGCGGGAACGTTGTCCGGTGGGCTTTTACTAGCATCCCGACACGTTAAAATTGACCTACCTGAAAAATATTTTTTCAGTTCCAGTACTTGTGAATTTTTTACAAAATTTTTATACTTACCTATTTTTATTAGCACAACCCTACATCCGAATTTAATTCTGTCTGCGGAATCGAGTTTCCACCTGTCCAGCCCCGGATTCTCGGCGCTTTGCGCGAACTGAAAATCCGATCGGTCGCTGAAAACTCGATTTTTGCCTGAAAAAACTGGTTTTTTGACAACCCTGCACATTTTTGATCTTTTCAAAATTCTGAAAACGGTCTAGCTAGCTCGCCCGCGCCGAGACGCGTCTTCCGACACCTCAAACGTGCGGCTGGCTCGCATAGAACTGCTAAAAATTTTCAAATTTCTCTAAATTAATTCGCCAGTACTTACCTCAAAATCCACCTAAGGGAGCCCTGCTCAGACAAAAGTTGCAATATTTTTGTAACCAGAACAGCTATTTTGACACGGTTTTCTGCGGGAACGTTGTCCGGTGGGCTATTACTAGCATCCCGACACGTTAAAATTGACCTACCTGAAAAATAATTTTTCAGTTCCAGTACTTGTGAATTTTTTACAAAAATTTTATACTTACCTATTTTTATTAGCACAACCCTACATCCGAATTTAATTCTGTCTGCGGAATCGAGTTTCCACCTGTCCAGCCCCGGATTCTCGGCGCTTTGCGCGAACTGAAAATCCGATCGGTCGCTGAAAACTCGATTTTTGCCTGAAAAAACTGGTTTTTTGACAACCCTGCACATTTTTGATCTTTTCAAAATTCTGAAAACGGTCTAGCTAGCTCGCCCGCGCCGAGACGCGTCTTCCGACACCTCAAACGTGCGGCTGGCTCGCATAGAACTGCTAAAAATTTTCAAATTTCTCTAAATTAATTCGCCAGTACTTACCTCAAAATCCACCTAAGGGAGCCCTGCTCAGACAAAAGTTGCAATATTTTTGTAACCAGAACAGCTATTTTGACACGGTTTTCTGCGGGAACGTTGTCCGGTGGGCTATTACTAGCATCCCGACACGTTAAAATTGACCTACCTGAAAAATAATTTTTCAGTTCCAGTACTTGTGAATTTTTTACAAAATTTTTATACTTACCTATTTTTATTAGCACAACCCTACATCCGAATTCAATTCTGTCTGCGGAATCGAGTTTCCACCTGTCCAGCCCCGGATTCTCGGCGCTTTGCGCGAACTGAAAATCCGATCGGTCGCTGAAAACTCGATTTTTGCCTGAAAAAACTGGTTTTTTGACAACCCTGCACATTTTTGATCTTTTCAAAATTCTGAAAACGGTCTAGCTAGCTCGCCCGCGCCGAGACGCGTCTTCCGACACCTCAAACGTGCGGCTGGCTCGCATAGAACTGCTAAAAATTTTCAAATTTCTCTAAATTAATTCGCCAGTACTTACCTCAAAATCCACCTAAGGGAGCCCTGCTCAGACAAAAGTTGCAATATTTTTGTAACCAGAACAGCTATTTTGACACGGTTTTCTGCGGGAACGTTGTCCGGTGGGCTATTACTAGCATCCCGACACGTTAAAATTGACCTACCTGAAAAATAATTTTTCAGTTCCAGTACTTGTGAATTTTTTACAAAATTTTTATACTTACCTATTTTTATTAGCACAACCCTACATCCGAATTTAATTCTGTCTGCGGAATCGAGTTTCCACCTGTCCAGCCCCGGATTCTCGGCGCTTTGCGCGAACTGAAAATCCGATCGGTCGCTGAAAACTCGATTTTTGCCTGAAAAAACTGGTTTTTTGACAACCCTGCACATTTTTGATCTTTTCAAAATTCTGAAAACGGTCTAGCTAGCTCGCCCGCGCCGAGACGCGTCTTCCGACACCTCAAACGTGCGGCTGGCTCGCATAGAACTGCTAAAAATTTTCAAATTTCTCTAAATTAATTCGCCAGTACTTACCTCAAAATCCACCTAAGGGAGCCCTGCTCAGACAAAAGTTGCAATATTTTTGTAACCAGAACAGCTATTTTGACACGGTTTTCTGCGGGAACGTTGTCCGGTGGGCTATTACTAGCATCCCGACACGTTAAAATTGACCTACCTGAAAAATAATTTTTCAGTTCCAGTACTTGTGAATTTTTTACAAAATTTTTATACTTACCTATTTTTATTAGCACAACCCTACATCCGAATTTAATTCTGTCTGCGGAATCGAGTTTCCACCTGTCCAGCCCCGGATTCTCGGCGCTTTGCGCGAACTGAAAATCCGATCGGTCGCTGAAAACTCGATTTTTGCCTGAAAAAACTGGTTTTTTGACAACCCTGCACATTTTTGATCTTTTCAAAATTCTGAAAACGGTCTAGCTAGCTCGCCCGCGCCGAGACGCGTCTTCCGACACCTCAAACGTGCGGCTGGCTCGCATAGAACTGCTAAAAATTTTCAAATTTCTCTAAATTAATTCGCCAGTACTTACCTCAAAATCCACCTAAGGGAGCCCTGCTCAGACAAAAGTTGCAATATTTTTGTAACCAGAACAGCTATTTTGACACGGTTTTCTGCGGGAACGTTGTCCGGTGGGCTTTTACTAGCATCCCGACACGTTAAAATTGACCTACCTGAAAAATATTTTTTCAGTTCCAGTACTTGTGAATTTTTTACAAAATTTTTATACTTACCTATTTTTATTAGCACAACCCTACATCCGAATTTAATTCTGTCTGCGGAATCGAGTTTCCACCTGTCCAGCCCCGGATTCTCGGCGCTTTGCGCGAACTGAAAATCCGATCGGTCGCTGAAAACTCGATTTTTGCCTGAAAAAACTGGTTTTTTGACAACCCTGCACATTTTTGATCTTTTCAAAATTCTGAAAACGGTCTAGCTAGCTCGCCCGCGCCGAGACGCGTCTTCCGACACCTCAAACGTGCGGCTGGCTCGCATAGAACTGCTAAAAATTTTCAAATTTCTCTAAATTAATTCGCCAGTACTTACCTCAAAATCCACCTAAGGGAGCCCTGCTCAGACAAAAGTTGCAATATTTTTGTAACCAGAACAGCTATTTTGACACGGTTTTCTGCGGGAACGTTGTCCGGTGGGCTATTACTAGCATCCCGACACGTTAAAATTGACCTACCTGAAAAATAATTTTTCAGTTCCAGTACTTGTGAATTTTTTACAAAATTTTTATACTTACCTATTTTTATTAGCACAACCCTACATCCGAATTCAATTCTGTCTGCGGAATCGAGTTTCCACCTGTCCAGCCCCGGATTCTCGGCGCTTTGCGCGAACTGAAAATCCGATCGGTCGCTGAAAACTCGATTTTTGCCTGAAAAAACTGGTTTTTTGACAACCCTGCACATTTTTGATCTTTTCAAAATTCTGAAAACGGTCTAGCTAGCTCGCCCGCGCCGAGACGCGTCTTCCGACACCTCAAACGTGCGGCTGGCTCGCATAGAACTGCTAAAAATTTTCAAATTTCTCTAAATTAATTCGCCAGTACTTACCTCAAAATCCACCTAAGGGAGCCCTGCTCAGACAAAAGTTGCAATATTTTTGTAACCAGAACAGCTATTTTGACACGGTTTTCTGCGGGAACGTTGTCCGGTGGGCTATTACTAGCATCCCGACACGTTAAAATTGACCTACCTGAAAAATAATTTTTCAGTTCCAGTACTTGTGAATTTTTTACAAAAATTTTATACTTACCTATTTTTATTAGCACAACCCTACATCCGAATTTAATTCTGTCTGCGGAATCGAGTTTCCACCTGTCCAGCCCCGGATTCTCGGCGCTTTGCGCGAACTGAAAATCCGATCGGTCGCTGAAAACTCGATTTTTGCCTGAAAAAACTGGTTTTTTGACAACCCTGCACATTTTTGATCTTTTCAAAATTCTGAAAACGGTCTAGCTAGCTCGCCCGCGCCGAGACGCGTCTTCCGACACCTCAAACGTGCGGCTGGCTCGCATAGAACTGCTAAAAATTTTCAAATTTCTCTAAATTAATTCGCCAGTACTTACCTCAAAATCCACCTAAGGGAGCCCTGCTCAGACAAAAGTTGCAATATTTTTGTAACCAGAACAGCTATTTTGACACGGTTTTCTGCGGGAACGTTGTCCGGTGGGCTATTACTAGCATCCCGACACGTTAAAATTGACCTACCTGAAAAATAATTTTTCAGTTCCAGTACTTGTGAATTTTTTACAAAATTTTTATACTTACCTATTTTTATTAGCACAACCCTACATCCGAATTTAATTCTGTCTGCGGAATCGAGTTTCCACCTGTCCAGCCCCGGATTCTCGGCGCTTTGCGCGAACTGAAAATCCGATCGGTCGCTGAAAACTCGATTTTTGCCTGAAAAAACTGGTTTTTTGACAACCCTGCACATTTTTGATCTTTTCAAAATTCTGAAAACGGTCTAGCTAGCTCGCCCGCGCCGAGACGCGTCTTCCGACACCTCAAACGTGCGGCTGGCTCGCATAGAACTGCTAAAAATTTTCAAATTTCTCTAAATTAATTCGCCAGTACTTACCTCAAAATCCACCTAAGGGAGCCCTGCTCAGACAAAAGTTGCAATATTTTTGTAACCAGAACAGCTATTTTGACACGGTTTTCTGCGGGAACGTTGTCCGGTGGGCTATTACTAGCATCCCGACACGTTAAAATTGACCTACCTGAAAAATATTTTTTCAGTTCCAGTACTTGTGAATTTTTTACAAAATTTTTATACTTACCTATTTTTATTAGCACAACCCTACATCCGAATTTAATTCTGTCTGCGGAATCGAGTTTCCACCTGTCCAGCCCCGGATTCTCGGCGCTTTGCGCGAACTGAAAATCCGATCGGTCGCTGAAAACTCGATTTTTGCCTGAAAAAACTGGTTTTTTGACAACCCTGCACATTTTTGATCTTTTCAAAATTCTGAAAACGGTCTAGCTAGCTCGCCCGCGCCGAGACGCGTCTTCCGACACCTCAAACGTGCGGCTGGCTCGCATAGAACTGCTAAAAATTTTCAAATTTCTCTAAATTAATTCGCCAGTACTTACCTCAAAATCCACCTAAGGGAGCCCTGCTCAGACAAAAGTTGCAATATTTTTGTAACCAGAACAGCTATTTTGACACGGTTTTCTGCGGGAACGTTGTCCGGTGGGCTATTACTAGCATCCCGACACGTTAAAATTGACCTACCTGAAAAATAATTTTTCAGTTCCAGTACTTGTGAATTTTTTACAAAATTTTTATACTTACCTATTTTTATTAGCACAACCCTACATCCGAATTTTAATTCTGTCTGCGGAATCGAGTTTCCACCTGTCCAGCCCCGGATTCTCGGCGCTTTGCGCGAACTGAAAATCCGATCGGTCGCTGAAAACTCGATTTTTGCCTGAAAAATCTGGTTTTTTGACAACCCTGCACATTTTTGATCTTTTCAAAATTCTGAAAACGGTCTAGCTAGCTCGCCCGCGCCGAGACGCGTCTTCCGACACCTCAAACGTGCGGCTGGCTCGCATAGAACTGCTAAAAATTTTCAAATTTCTCTAAATTAATTCGCCAGTACTTAAGGAGATGATCGGCTTTAATTTTAGTAAACCCGACAAGATGTCGGGCCAACGTAGTGCGGAGGCTCCCTCCAATCATCGGAGGAAGGGCTCGCTTGAGCGTCAAGGAGATGCGGGGTCAGACTCTGACTCTGCGTCTGGCATCAGCTCGGCGAGCTCTGGACACGAGGGAGCCGAGGTTGCTTCGGAGAACTCCAAGTTCTTCCGTAAGCGGCCCAGGCCGGAGGATGATCAGGGGTCGTCTTCCAACAGAGAGGCGGTCTCAGCCCGTAAGATCCCTACTAGTGCACGGGGCAGAGGCCGAGACGGAGGCAAAGGGAGGGGGCTTGCATCCCAGGAGGCTACACAGCGAGCTGCAAAGCTTGCCGAGGAGGGGCGACACCCCGGAGCGAACAGTCGCAGAGCCTCTATCTCGGGGTCTTCTGGCAGTGAGCTAGACGCTGCTGGCGGCTCCAATAAGGCCAGATTTGTACAGATCGTGGAGGCGGCCGTCCGCGATGTGGCCTTGAAGAGGAAGCAAGCCACTAAAAACAAGGCCATAAGCGCGGCGGCGGCCTCCATTTTGGCGGCAGCGGAGGCCAACTTCCGCGGGCCCCAATTGGACGAAATGTCCAATTTGCGGGCGGAGGTTACCCGCCTGGCGACCGCCACGGAGCTTCTCCAAAAGGAGAACGAAAAACTCCGAGCAGACTTGGCCAGGCTCCAAGGAGACGGCTCCAAGGAGGCACCTCAAGAGGGGCGCAAGCGCGGGAAAAGCCAGCCCGTGCCTGTGGAGGAGCAGGTTTTGAACCTAGTGCGGCAGGAGATGGCCGCCTTCGCAGCACGGTTCTCTGTACTGGAAGGCATCGTCCTGCGCCCCCCCCTGGCGGCGAGCCAAAAGGCATCGGGCCAGCAGAAGGCAGCCTCGTATGCAGCCACCGTGGCTGCCAAACCGGGGTCATCCGGTCAGGCCAACCGAGGGGCTAGGCCGGCAACGACCAAGCCAAAGACAGGTAGGGTGGCTGCACAGGCAGCGCGAGCTCCAGCACCAGCTGTGCAACAGGTGTCCCCGTCTTCAAACTCTCCTGCGGCCGAAGCTGGATGGCAAGTAGTCGGAGAGAGGAAGAAGGCGAGAAAAGTAAACAGGGCGACCAAGAAACGCGAGAGGAGACGGCGGCAAAAAGAACGAAGTGTCGCAGCCAGGCTCCGTGCCCCTAAGACCGCAGCTGTAGTGATCACACTACAGCCGGACGCGGAGAAGAGGGGCGTGACGTACAGTCAAGTGCTCATAAAGGCAAAGGAGGCGGTGAACCTTCAGGAGCTCGGCATTACTGGGGGCCTCCGACACAGGATGACCATGACTGGGGCCCGGATGTTGGAGATCCCCGGTGCAGCCAGTGGCCCGACCGCTGACGCTCTGGCTGAAAGGCTTAGAGCGTCCTTAAATGCGGACGAGGTCCGAGTGTCCAGGCCTACCAAGTGCGTTGATATGCGCATTATAGGCCTGGACGACTCCGTCACGGAGGAGGAAGTGGTGGCCGCCGTCGTCAGGACTGGAGGGTGCTCTGCCGAGCAGGTGAAGGCAGGCACCATACATCCTGACCGCACGGGCATGCGAACCGTTGTGGTGAGCTGTCCCGTGACGGCGGCCAAGAAAATATCGGAGGGCCGAAGACTCCTGGTGGGCTGGGTATCTGCGCAGGTCAAACTGCTGGAACCCAGACCTCTGAGGTGCTTCCGCTGCCAAGTGGGCAACCATGTGGGAGTCCAGTGCACCTCGGAGGTGGACCGCAGCGATCTTTGTTTTCGCTGCGGTCAGCCCGGACACAAGGCCGGCTCGTGTAACGCCAAGCCGCACTGCGTTGTATGTGCGGCAGCTGGCAAGCCGGCCGATCACTGGGTTGGGGGCAAAGCCTGCGTCCCACCCGCCAAAGCCGGGGGCAAAAAGAAGCCCTCCACCACCGCCGTCCCTGCCGCTGCCGCCGTCCCTGCCGCCACCGCCGCCACTGCAGTCGCCGCTGCCGCGACCACCACCGCCGTCACTGCCACCGAATTCGCTTCGGTTGTCGCGAGTGAGTCACACTCACGAGGGACTCAGGAGGAAGCAGAAATGGAGTGCCAATAACGGCTCCATTACGCTTCCTTCAGGCGAACATCAACCACTGCGCCGCCGCTCAAGACCTGTTGGTCCAGAGCATGGCACAGTGGTTGATTAACATCGCTGTGGTCGCTGAGCCCTACTTTGTCCCGCCCAGGGATGACTGGGTGGAGGACCTGAACGGCTCAGTGGCCCTAATTTCGTCGGCCGCTGCAGGTACCCCATCCCTCGAAAGCGTCAGGAGAGGACAGGGGTGCGTAGCAGCACGGTTCGGGGAGATTGTCGTGGTAGGAGTGTACTTCTCCCCGAACCGAACTCTCGCTGAGTTCCAAAACTCCCTTACGGAGTTGGGCGTCGTCGTCGCCGGGTGTCGTTCCCTCCCCGTACTCGTTCTCGGGGACTTCAATGCCAAGCACTTGGCTTGGGGTTCCCGTTATACGGATACGCGGGGCAGGATGGTGGAGGACTGGGCTCTGGAGGCAGGCCTGGTCGTCCTAAACCGGGGTTCTGTCCCCACGTGTGTGCGGATGCAGGGGGAGTCGGTGGTGGACATTTCGTTCGCCAGCCCTGCTCTGTCACCGCGTGTCATTGACTGGCGCGTATTAGAGGAGGTGGAGACCTATTCCGATCACCGGTATATCCGGTTTGACGTCTCCACCCAGACCTCAACCGCGCCAGTCCGGCAGGCCTCGACTGGTCCGCGGTGGGCGTTGAAGCAGCTGGACCGGGAGCTCCTCCTGGAAGCTTCGATCGTGCAGGCCTGGGTGTCACCTCCGGATAGGCCTGCTGACATCAACAAGGAAGCGGAGTGGTTCCGGGAGGCCATGTCCGATATTTGTGATGTGGCAATGCCCCGGGTTAAGCAAGGACGCGCCCGCCGCCAGGTGTACTGGTGGTCGCAAGAGCTGGCGACGCTGCGTCAGGCATGCGTTGCCGCACGGCGCCGGTACACCAGGCACCGCAGGCTCCGCATCCACCCTCCAGATGCGCAGGTCAGAGAGGCGGAGCTATACGAGGAGTACAAAGTGGCGAAGGCCGCCCTCAAAGCAGGGATCCTGCAGGCCAAGGATGTGGCTCGCAAGGAGATGCTGGAGTCTCTGAACGGGGACCCGTGGGGTAGACCCTACAAAATGGTGCGGAATAAGCTCCGCACCTGGCCCCCCCCCTTGACGCAGAGTCTCCGGCCTCAGCTGGTGGAGGACGTGGTGAGCGCTTTATTCCCCTCGCGAGAGGAGCATACTCCCCCGCCTATGGCTCCGCCACCTGCGGTGCCCGATGCGGACTGCACCGATGACGACGATGACGATGCCCCTGAGGTGACTGAGGTAGACCTGAGAGTGGCGGTTAATAGGCTGAAGGCCAAAAATACCGCCCCAGGACCCGACGGCTTACCTGGAAAAGCTTGGGTCCTGGCCTTGGAGGCTCTTGGGCCTCGACTAAGAGGGTTCCTAAGCGCATGCTTGGAGAGGGGCCAGTTCCCACTTCGTTGGAAGACGGGGAAACTGGTCCTCATTAAGAAGCCGGGGCGCCCCGCGGACTCTCCGTCCGCATACCGGCCCATCGTGCTGCTCGATGAGGTGGGCAAGCTCTTTGAAAGAGTAATTGCAAACCGCCTCGTCGAGCACCTAGTGAGGGTGGGGCCGGATCTGGCGGAAAACCAGTTCGGTTTCCGCACGGGACGCTCGACGGTGGACGCCATCATGCGCGTGAGAGCCCTCTCGACGGGGGACGCGGTTTCCCGGGGCGGGGTCGTCTTGGCTGTGTCTCTAGACATCGCCAATGCCTTTAACACCCTGCCTTGGAGTTGCATCAGGGAGGCACTTCGGTATCACCGGGTGCCGAACTACCTCCGTCGCGTAGTTGAGGCTTACTTGACGGACAGAGCCGTCATCTACCCCGGTCACCTGGGAGAGTGGAACCGGCGAGAGATGTCGTGCGGTGTTCCACAGGGTTCCGTTCTGGGGCCGCTTCTGTGGGACATCGGCTACGATTGGGTGCTGCGCGCCGACCTCCCTGGCGGCGTCAACGTTGTCTGCTATGCTGACGATACGCTGGTCCTGGCGCAGGGGAGGTCGCACCAGGCGGCGACCGACGCTATGACACGCGGGGTTGCGATAGTCGTTGAGAGGATCCGGCAGTTGGGTCTCGAGGTGGCCTTGCACAAGTCCGAAGCCATGTGCTTCCATGGTTCTCGGAACAGGCCACCATCGGGATCTCAAATAACGGTGGGAGGGGTTCACATTGGCGTCGGGTCGACGATGACGTATCTAGGTCTCGTCCTTGACAGCCGATGGAACTTCGTCGAACACTTCCGACGTTTGGCTCCCAGACTGGGACGAGCCGGGGCTGCCTTCAAGCGGCTTCTGCCCAATCTAGGGGGTCCAAATGCCTCCTGCCGGAAGCTTTACGCGGGGGTCGTGCGGTCCATGGCCCTTTATGGGGCGCCAGTATGGGCGCCTACTTTGAGGAAGCGACCTGCCCGTTACCTCAACGCGTCTCAGAGGGTCATGGCCATCCGGCTGGCCCGGGGATACCGCACGGTCTCTGGCGAGGCGGCGAGCCTCCTTGCCGGACTGCCGCCATGGGATCTGGAGGCGAGAGCCCTCGCGCACATTTACGAGTGGCGCGTGGAGGCGCAACGCCGGGGCGAGACACCTCTGCCGCGGCAAATCGCAGCAAGGCGGACGGAGCTCCGGCAGGACCTCATGGCGGTATGGAGACAGCGACTGTCGCAACCCAGCGCTGGGCACGCAACAATCCAGGCGATAAGTCCCCTCTTTGAGGAGTGGCTGGAGCGGCGCCACGGCGTCCTCACCTTCCGTCTGACACAGGTACTCACCGGACACGGTTGTTTCGGGAGATACCTGTTTCGGATTCGGCGGGAGGACGCGCCCGGGTGTCATCACTGCGAGGATCGCCCGGAGGACACGGTGGAGCATACGGTGGAGGTCTGCCCTGCTTGGGCGGAGCACCGCCGGGTCCTCGTCGAGGCGATCGGCGGCGGCGACCTCTCGCGACCGGCCTTGGTTCAATCTTTGGTCCGGAGCGAGGAGGCATGGGAAGCGATCACCTCCTTCTGCGAAGCAGTAATGCTAGCAAAGGAGGAGGCCGAACGTGTGAGAGAGAGGGAAACCTCACGTCCCAGTCGCCGCAACAGAAGAAGACGCCCCAGGCGTCGGGAGTCGCAGGACGATTCCCGGCCGCCGTAGGCGCGGGCCTGCGGACGGCGAGCAGTGGGTGGCTCGCCGTCTGATCAGAACTAGGCCCGGGTCGGCAGCGCGCTGCGATCCCAGCGCGCCTCAAAAAGATGTCAGCTTGGAAGACGGGGCCCGCTAGGGCAGGTGCCTGCTGGGGCTGCGGAATCCGTTCGAAAGAGGTGCCGTAGCCTTGGAACAGAAAGGGCACCAGGAGGAACACGGATGGGTTTTAGTCAGTAAGAGTCTGACACTCCCTCTTGCTTCACCCAGAGCGGGAGGAGTCATTTGATGATTTCCCATCCTTAAAAAAAAAAAAAAAAAAAAAAAAAAGGGAGCCCTGCTCAGACAAAAGTTGCAATATTTTTGTAACCAGAACAGCTATTTTGACACGGTTTTCTGCGGGAACGTTGTCCGGTGGGCTATTACTAGCATCCCGACACGTTAAAATTGACCTACCTGAAAAATATTTTTTCAGTTCCAGTACTTGTGAATTTTTTACAAAATTTTTATACTTACCTATTTTTATTAGCACAACCCTACATCCGAATTTAATTCTGTCTGCGGAATCGAGTTTCCACCTGTCCAGCCCCGGATTCTCGGCGCTTTGCGCGAACTGAAAATCCGATCGGTCGCTGAAAACTCGATTTTTGCCTGAAAAAACTGGTTTTTTGACAACCCTGCACATTTTTGATCTTTTCAAAATTCTGAAAACGGTCTAGCTAGCTCGCCCGCGCCGAGACGCGTCTTCCGACACCTCAAACGTGCGGCTGGCTCGCATAGAACTGCTAAAAATTTTCAAATTTCTCTAAATTAATTCGCCAGTACTTACCTCAAAATCCACCTAAGGGAGCCCTGCTCAGACAAAAGTTGCAATATTTTTGTAACCAGAACAGCTATTTTGACACGGTTTTCTGCGGGAACGTTGTCCGGTGGGCTATTACTAGCATCCCGACACGTTAAAATTGACCTACCTGAAAAATATTTTTTCAGTTCCAGTACTTGTGAATTTTTTACAAAATTTTTATACTTACCTATTTTTATTAGCACAACCCTACATCCGAATTTAATTCTGTCTGCGGAATCGAGTTTCCACCTGTCCAGCCCCGGATTCTCGGCGCTTTGCGCGAACTGAAAATCCGATCGGTCGCTGAAAACTCGATTTTTGCCTGAAAAAACTGGTTTTTTGACAACCCTGCACATTTTTGATCTTTTCAAAATTCTGAAAACGGTCTAGCTAGCTCGCCCGCGCCGAGACGCGTCTTCCGACACCTCAAACGTGCGGCTGGCTCGCATAGAACTGCTAAAAATTTTCAAATTTCTCTAAATTAATTCGCCAGTACTTACCTCAAAATCCACCTAAGGGAGCCCTGCTCAGACAAAAGTTGCAATATTTTTGTAACCAGAACAGCTATTTTGACACGGTTTTCTGCGGGAACGTTGTCCGGTGGGCTATTACTAGCATCCCGACACGTTAAAATTGACCTACCTGAAAAATATTTTTTCAGTTCCAGTACTTGTGAATTTTTTACAAAATTTTTATACTTACCTATTTTTATTAGCACAACCCTACATCCGAATTTAATTCTGTCTGCGGAATCGAGTTTCCACCTGTCCAGCCCCGGATTCTCGGCGCTTTGCGCGAACTGAAAATCCGATCGGTCGCTGAAAACTCGATTTTTGCCTGAAAAAACTGGTTTTTTGACAACCCTGCACATTTTTGATCTTTTCAAAATTCTGAAAACGGTCTAGCTAGCTCGCCCGCGCCGAGACGCGTCTTCCGACACCTCAAACGTGCGGCTGGCTCGCATAGAACTGCTAAAAATTTTCAAATTTCTCTAAATTAATTCGCCAGTACTTACCTCAAAATCCACCTAAGGGAGCCCTGCTCAGACAAAAGTTGCAATATTTTTGTAACCAGAACAGCTATTTTGACACGGTTTTCTGCGGGAACGTTGTCCGGTGGGCTATTACTAGCATCCCGACACGTTAAAATTGACCTACCTGAAAAATATTTTTTCAGTTCCAGTACTTGTGAATTTTTTACAAAATTTTTATACTTACCTATTTTTATTAGCACAACCCTACATCCGAATTTAATTCTGTCTGCGGAATCGAGTTTCCACCTGTCCAGCCCCGGATTCTCGGCGCTTTGCGCGAACTGAAAATCCGATCGGTCGCTGAAAACTCGATTTTTGCCTGAAAAAACTGGTTTTTTGACAACCCTGCACATTTTTGATCTTTTCAAAATTCTGAAAACGGTCTAGCTAGCTCGCCCGCGCCGAGACGCGTCTTCCGACACCTCAAACGTGCGGCTGGCTCGCATAGAACTGCTAAAAATTTTCAAATTTCTCTAAATTAATTCGCCAGTACTTACCTCAAAATCCACCTAAGGGAGCCCTGCTCAGACAAAAGTTGCAATATTTTTGTAACCAGAACAGCTATTTTGACACGGTTTTCTGCGGGAACGTTGTCCGGTGGGCTATTACTAGCATCCCGACACGTTAAAATTGACCTACCTGAAAAATAATTTTTCAGTTCCAGTACTTGTGAATTTTTTACAAAATTTTTATACTTACCTATTTTTATTAGCACAACCCTACATCCGAATTCAATTCTGTCTGCGGAATCGAGTTTCCACCTGTCCAGCCCCGGATTCTCGGCGCTTTGCGCGAACTGAAAATCCGATCGGTCGCTGAAAACTCGATTTTTGCCTGAAAAAACTGGTTTTTTGACAACCCTGCACATTTTTGATCTTTTCAAAATTCTGAAAACGGTCTAGCTAGCTCGCCCGCGCCGAGACGCGTCTTCCGACACCTCAAACGTGCGGCTGGCTCGCATAGAACTGCTAAAAATTTTCAAATTTCTCTAAATTAATTCGCCAGTACTTACCTCAAAATCCACCTAAGGGAGCCCTGCTCAGACAAAAGTTGCAATATTTTTGTAACCAGAACAGCTATTTTGACACGGTTTTCTGCGGGAACGTTGTCCGGTGGGCTATTACTAGCATCCCGACACGTTAAAATTGACCTACCTGAAAAATAATTTTTCAGTTCCAGTACTTGTGAATTTTTTACAAAATTTTTATACTTACCTATTTTTATTAGCACAACCCTACATCCGAATTTAATTCTGTCTGCGGAATCGAGTTTCCACCTGTCCAGCCCCGGATTCTCGGCGCTTTGCGCGAACTGAAAATCCGATCGGTCGCTGAAAACTCGATTTTTGCCTGAAAAAACTGGTTTTTTGACAACCCTGCACATTTTTGATCTTTTCAAAATTCTGAAAACGGTCTAGCTAGCTCGCCCGCGCCGAGACGCGTCTTCCGACACCTCAAACGTGCGGCTGGCTCGCATAGAACTGCTAAAAATTTTCAAATTTCTCTAAATTAATTCGCCAGTACTTACCTCAAAATCCACCTAAGGGAGCCCTGCTCAGACAAAAGTTGCAATATTTTTGTAACCAGAACAGCTATTTTGACACGGTTTTCTGCGGGAACGTTGTCCGGTGGGCTATTACTAGCATCCCGACACGTTAAAATTGACCTACCTGAAAAATAATTTTTCAGTTCCAGTACTTGTGAATTTTTTACAAAATTTTTATACTTACCTATTTTTATTAGCACAACCCTACATCCGAATTTAATTCTGTCTGCGGAATCGAGTTTCCACCTGTCCAGCCCCGGATTCTCGGCGCTTTGCGCGAACTGAAAATCCGATCGGTCGCTGAAAACTCGATTTTTGCCTGAAAAAACTGGTTTTTTGACAACCCTGCACATTTTTGATCTTTTCAAAATTCTGAAAACGGTCTAGCTAGCTCGCCCGCGCCGAGACGCGTCTTCCGACACCTCAAACGTGCGGCTGGCTCGCATAGAACTGCTAAAAATTTTCAAATTTCTCTAAATTAATTCGCCAGTACTTACCTCAAAATCCACCTAAGGGAGCCCTGCTCAGACAAAAGTTGCAATATTTTTGTAACCAGAACAGCTATTTTGACACGGTTTTCTGCGGGAACGTTGTCCGGTGGGCTATTACTAGCATCCCGACACGTTAAAATTGACCTACCTGAAAAATAATTTTTCAGTTCCAGTACTTGTGAATTTTTTACAAAATTTTTATACTTACCTATTTTTATTAGCACAACCCTACATCCGAATTTGATTCTGTCTGCGGAATCGAGTTTCCACCTGTCCAGCCCCGGATTCTCGGCGCTTTGCGCGAACTGAAAATCCGATCGGTCGCTGAAAACTCGATTTTTGCCTGAAAAAGCTGGTTTTTTGACAACCCTGCACATTTTTGATCTTTTCAAAATTCTGAAAACGGTCTAGCTAGCTCGCCCGCGCCGAGACGCGTCTTCCGACACCTCAAACGTGCGGCTGGCTCGCATAGAACTGCTAAAAATTTTCAAATTTCTCTAAATTAATTCGCCAGTACTTACCTCAAAATCCACCTAAGGGAGCCCTGCTCAGACAAAAGTTGCAATATTTTTGTAACCAGAACAGCTATTTTGACACGGTTTTCTGCGGGAACGTTGTCCGGTGGGCTATTACTAGCATCCCGACACGTTAAAATTGACCTACCTGAAAAATAATTTTTCAGTTCCAGTACTTGTGAATTTTTTACAAAATTTTTATACTTACCTATTTTTATTAGCACAACCCTACATCCGAATTTAATTCTGTCTGCGGAATCGAGTTTCCACCTGTCCAGCCCCGGATTCTCGGCGCTTTGCGCGAACTGAAAATCCGATCGGTCGCTGAAAACTCGATTTTTGCCTGAAAAAACTGGTTTTTTGACAACCCTGCACATTTTTGATCTTTTCAAAATTCTGAAAACGGTCTAGCTAGCTCGCCCGCGCCGAGACGCGTCTTCCGACACCTCAAACGTGCGGCTGGCTCGCATAGAACTGCTAAAAATTTTCAAATTTCTCTAAATTAATTCGCCAGTACTTACCTCAAAATCCACCTAAGGGAGCCCTGCTCAGACAAAAGTTGCAATATTTTTGTAACCAGAACAGCTATTTTGACACGGTTTTCTGCGGGAACGTTGTCCGGTGGGCTATTACTAGCATCCCGACACGTTAAAATTGACCTACCTGAAAAATAATTTTTCAGTTCCAGTACTTGTGAATTTTTTACAAAATTTTTATACTTACCTATTTTTATTAGCACAACCCTACATCCGAATTCAATTCTGTCTGCGGAATCGAGTTTCCACCTGTCCAGCCCCGGATTCTCGGCGCTTTGCGCGAACTGAAAATCCGATCGGTCGCTGAAAACTCGATTTTTGCCTGAAAAAACTGGTTTTTTGACAACCCTGCACATTTTTGATCTTTTCAAAATTCTGAAAACGGTCTAGCTAGCTCGCCCGCGCCGAGACGCGTCTTCCGACACCTCAAACGTGCGGCTGGCTCGCATAGAACTGCTAAAAATTTTCAAATTTCTCTAAATTAATTCGCCAGTACTTACCTCAAAATCCACCTAAGGGAGCCCTGCTCAGACAAAAGTTGCAATATTTTTGTAACCAGAACAGCTATTTTGACACGGTTTTCTGCGGGAACGTTGTCCGGTGGGCTATTACTAGCATCCCGACACGTTAAAATTGACCTACCTGAAAAATAATTTTTCAGTTCCAGTACTTGTGAATTTTTTACAAAATTTTTATACTTACCTATTTTTATTAGCACAACCCTACATCCGAATTTAATTCTGTCTGCGGAATCGAGTTTCCACCTGTCCAGCCCCGGATTCTCGGCGCTTTGCGCGAACTGAAAATCCGATCGGTCGCTGAAAACTCGATTTTTGCCTGAAAAAACTGGTTTTTTGACAACCCTGCACATTTTTGATCTTTTCAAAATTCTGAAAACGGTCTAGCTAGCTCGCCCGCGCCGAGACGCGTCTTCCGACACCTCAAACGTGCGGCTGGCTCGCATAGAACTGCTAAAAATTTTCAAATTTCTCTAAATTAATTCGCCAGTACTTACCTCAAAATCCACCTAAGGGAGCCCTGCTCAGACAAAAGTTGCAATATTTTTGTAACCAGAACAGCTATTTTGACACGGTTTTCTGCGGGAACGTTGTCCGGTGGGCTATTACTAGCATCCCGACACGTTAAAATTGACCTACCTGAAAAATAATTTTTCAGTTCCAGTACTTGTGAATTTTTTACAAAATTTTTATACTTACCTATTTTTATTAGCACAACCCTACATCCGAATTCAATTCTGTCTGCGGAATCGAGTTTCCACCTGTCCAGCCCCGGATTCTCGGCGCTTTGCGCGAACTGAAAATCCGATCGGTCGCTGAAAACTCGATTTTTGCCTGAAAAAACTGGTTTTTTGACAACCCTGCACATTTTTGATCTTTTCAAAATTCTGAAAACGGTCTAGCTAGCTCGCCCGCGCCGAGACGCGTCTTCCGACACCTCAAACGTGCGGCTGGCTCGCATAGAACTGCTAAAAATTTTCAAATTTCTCTAAATTAATTCGCCAGTACTTACCTCAAAATCCACCTAAGGGAGCCCTGCTCAGACAAAAGTTGCAATATTTTTGTAACCAGAACAGCTATTTTGACACGGTTTTCTGCGGGAACGTTGTCCGGTGGGCTATTACTAGCATCCCGACACGTTAAAATTGACCTACCTGAAAAATAATTTTTCAGTTCCAGTACTTGTGAATTTTTTACAAAATTTTTATACTTACCTATTTTTATTAGCACAACCCTACATCCGAATTTAATTCTGTCTGCGGAATCGAGTTTCCACCTGTCCAGCCCCGGATTCTCGGCGCTTTGCGCGAACTGAAAATCCGATCGGTCGCTGAAAACTCGATTTTTGCCTGAAAAAACTGGTTTTTTGACAACCCTGCACATTTTTGATCTTTTCAAAATTCTGAAAACGGTCTAGCTAGCTCGCCCGCGCCGAGACGCGTCTTCCGACACCTCAAACGTGCGGCTGGCTCGCATAGAACTGCTAAAAATTTTCAAATTTCTCTAAATTAATTCGCCAGTACTTACCTCAAAATCCACCTAAGGGAGCCCTGCTCAGACAAAAGTTGCAATATTTCAGGCGTAGTTCAGAGTAGGCGTTTCAGGCGTGGTCGTAGGCGTAGAGGCGGTCCTCCTCTGCCTGATTACGGGCGCTGCGCCGGCGGCTCCGCGTGTAGGCCCTTCTGGTCGCCACGCAGGTGGCTCGGAGGCCCGCCAGCTCCTCTGACCACCAATAAACGGCCCGGCGGGGAGGCGGACGCCGAGACCGAGGCATGCTGGAGTTGCACACCTCGGTCAAGGATTCCCTCAGCCGGACCGCTGCGGCGTCAACGTCCGGGGCCCCAACAGGGGGCGACAGCCAGTCTTGGAGGAAGGCCGCCTCCTTGGCTGCCTCCCGGTCCAGGCGAGTGAGAGCCCACCGTGGGAAGGGAGACCTGCCAGAGCGGGCCATCTCCCCACGGGGGCTCTGGGTGGAGATGTCGAACCGCACATAACGGTGGTCCGACAAGGTCTCCACCAACTCCACCCGCCAGTTCACAATGCGTGCGGCTAGCACGGGGGTGGCGAACGAAACGTCCACCACCGACCCTCCCCGTTGCCGCACACACGTGTGGACCGCCCCCCTGTTGAGGAGGGACACACCGCATGACGCCGCCCAAAATTCGACGGCGCGTCCCCGGACGTTGCAAGAGGCAGCTGGATTGCCCCAGGCCACCGACTTGGCGTTCAGGTCGCCCAACACCACGACCTGGCGTGGCGCCGCCCTCCCTACGGCTGCGGTGAGGATCTCCAAGAAATCCTCAAAGTCCGAGAGAGGGCGGTTTGGGGAGAAATAGACCCCAACCAGGGCCAAATCTCCCCACGCGGCGGCCACGTATCCCGGTCCCGTCTCTAAAAGCGAGAGGGGAGGGGAGTCTGTGGAAGACCGCGACACCAACATCACCAGGCCGTCTCGGTCGCCCAGCCAATGGCCAGGGACCGAGTAGGGCTCGGCGACCACCGCCAAGTCCACCAACCACTCAGCCATGGTCTGCATCAGGAGATCCTGTGCAGCCCGGCAGTGGTTGGTGTTCGCCTGGAGGATGCGATGTTCGATTGTATCCATCAATCGGACATCGCACCCCCCTCCTCCGCAGCAACCGCCGTTCCGGCCTCGGGAACGGCGTTGCCAGCAGCAGGCCTGACTGCCACCTGCGCTTTGCCCCTCTTAGATGGGGGGTTGCATAACCTCCCCCGCATGATGTGACCTGCTGGGCAGCCACTGGTAGCACACACTATGCAATGTGGCGTGGCGACCATGCAGGCGGCGGCTTTGTGGCCCTCCTTGCTGCAGCGGTAGCAGGCGTTGGACCTGTCGACGGTGGACGGACAGAGGGCTCGGGTGTGTCCGATGCCGCAGCACTTGAAGCAGCGTAAAGGCTGCTCCCCAAGTGCTCGGACTGCACCCGAGCTGAAACCGACGGCGAGCCGTCCTTTCTCAAGGACGGCTTTGGCAGCGGCGACCGGGCACTCGAGCCGGATAGTGCCCATGCCGCCGCGGCCAGGCCTGATGTCCCGACCCCGCACCGCCGCGACGCCGCAGCCACCAATCGCTGCGACCGCCGCCACCACCTCCTCCTTGGTGACCGAATCGTCAAGATCGGTCACCTCGATGGCCACCAACTTGACTGGTCGGGCCACCTTGGCAGCGTCCGCGATGACCTCCTGCAGCTTGGCTGCAAAGAGGTCAGCGTTGGCGCTGCCCTCCGCCCCCGGGAACTCGAAAATACGAGCCCCGGTTTCGGTACGCCGCCGGCAAGATAATTTGCCGATCCCCAGTTGGGCGCCATGCGCGCCAGTTCGGCCAACGACTGGTCCGCGTATAGCACGCGGGACGCGCCGTAACCGGACTTGGCCCGAGCAGCACGCGCCCGCTGCTCCTTAGCAGCGACCCGCTCTTCTAGGTCCTGCTGCTGCTGCGTCCGCCGAGCCAAGTCCAGCTGCCGCTGGGCGTCCGCGAGACCCACTACGTGGGTGTCCGCGGCTGTCGTTGGCCTCTTGGCCTTCGACCTCCTGGCTGAGCCCGAGGAGCCCTCGGACCCCTCCTTGAGGAAGGCCCGCTTCCGCGACCGGGAGTCGCCCGCGTCCGAGACGCTGATGACAGACTCGTCGTCGGAATCTAGCCGCAGACGGCGCGCGGCTAGCTTCGGACGCTGACGCGTCGGAGTGGCCCTGAGAAGGGCCTTTTGGTTGGCCCTGAGAAGGGCCTTTTGGTTGGCCCTGAGAAGGGCCTTTGGGTTGGCCCTGAGAAGGGCCTTTTAAGAACCGCCCGGAGGCGTCCCGCGGGGGTTTTGGCATTGCCACAGCAGGTTCGTAACAAACAGGCAACAATAAAATACGTAGCTACGAAGGTACAGAGCTCTTTGGCCGTACCCAGTCTGCCACTCCGTTACGGTGACAAACTGGGCCGTTTCCAGGGGACGCGACGTGGACGCAAGCTCTGTGGGGGGGTCCCCCAACCTAACCTAACCTAACCTTTTTTTTTTTTTTTTTTTTTAAGCTGGGAAAAAATGCATTACGCATACCCTCCAACGGTGGAACGGGAGGGGTATGTGGGACTCCCCGGGCTGACCCGGTATACCCACTAAAACGACCCAGCGGCATTCCCGCGTCGTCCGAGTGGAAGAGGACTGGGAGATCGGCGCAGCCTTGGCGTCCAGTCCTCCTCCGACGACAACCCGCCTAAAGCGGCGGGCCCCTCAAGTCCTCCCCGTTCAGGGGGGAGGGCTGGGATTGACCGGCGGAGGTGGTGTGGAGTGCAATGCAGGCGGAAGCGCCCCCACTCCTATCGCCCGCCCATCACCACCATGAGGAGGGAGAAGACGGCGTCTTCTCCGACCTCTTCTCCGCCTACGGAGCGGCGCAGCGAGACGGTCGTCCTCCCGCGCGCGCTCCGCCGCCTCCTTTTGCGAGATGACATCCTCGCAAAAAGAGGCGACAGCTGCCCAGGACCCCTCACTCTCCAACATGGCATTCACCACGCCGGGAAGCGAGAGGTCCTGTCCTATCTCCGCTGTTAGACTGCGGCGCGGCTCAGACCAAGCCGGGCACACCTCGAGGGTGTGCTGAGCCGTGTCCTCCGCCGCGCCGCAGTCGTGGCACGCCGGGGTCTCCTCTCTCCCGATCCGGTGCAGGTGCTTGCCGAAACAGCCGTGGCCTGACAACACCTGCACCAGACGGAATGAAAGGAAACCGTGGGAGCGCTCGAGCCAGTCTCGCAGGACCGGACCGAGCGCGTCCAGGGTTCGGCGGCCAAAGGTGGCGGAGGCGAGGTCGTCCGTCCAATGGACGATGATGGCGTCCCTCGCCTCCCGCCGCACGGCCTCCCGCAACCTTTTTTTTTTTTTTTTTTTTTTTTTTTTTTAAACTGGGAAAAAATGCATTACGCATACCCTCCCGTCGGGGGAACGGGAGGGGTATGTGGGACTCCCCGGGCTGACCCGGTATACCCACTAAAACGACCCAGCGTTATTCCCGCGTCGTCCGAGTGGAAGAGGACTGGGAGATCGGCGCAGCCTTAGCGTCCAGTCCTCCTCCGACGACAACCCGCCTAAAGCGGCGGGCCCCTCAAGTCCTCCCCGTTCAGGGGGAGGGCTGGGAATGACCGGCGGAGGTGGTGTGGAGTGCAATGCGGGCGGAGGCGCCCCCGCGCCTATCGCCCGCCCATCACCACCATGAGGAGGGAGAAGACGGCGTCTTCTCCGACCTCTTCTGCGCCTGCGGAGCGGCGCAGCGAGAGGGTCGTCCTCCCGCGCGCGCTCCGCCGCCTCCTTTTGCGAGATGACATCCTCGCAAAAAGAGGCGACAGCTGCCCAGGACCCCTCACTCTCCAGCATGGCGTTGACCACGCCGGGAAGTGAGAGGTCCTGTCCGATCTCCGCTGTTAGACTGCGGCGCGGCTCAGACCAAGCCGAGCACACCTCGAGGGTGTGCTGAGCCGTGTCCTCCGCCGCGCCGCAGTCGTGGCACGCCGGGGTTTCCTCCCTCCCGATCCGGTGCAGGTGCTTGCCGAAACAGCCGTGGCCTGACAACACCTGCACCAGACGGAATGAGAGGAACCCGTGGGAGCGCTCGAGCCAGTCTCGCAGGACCGGCCCGAGCGCGTCCAGGGTTCGGCGGCCAAAGGTGGCGGAGGCGAGGTCCTCCGTCCAATGGACGATGATGGCGTCCCTCGCCTCCCGCCGCACGGCCTCCCGCTCCTCCGCGACGGGGCGCTCGCCCAGGGCCTTTCGCCGCGCCGTCCACTCGTACACTCTGGCGAGCACCCACGCCTCCAACTCCCAAGGAGGGGTGCCCGCCAGAGCGCACGCCGCCGAAAAGCCCACCGAGCGGTAGGCCCTCGCCACCCGCAGTGCAATGGCCCTTTGAGGCCTGCGCATCACGGTCGCATTCTCCCTCCTTTGGAGGGAGTCCGCCCAGATGGGGGCCCCGTACAGGGCCATGCTCCGCAGGATGCCGGCGTATAAACGCCGGCATCGTGCGTTCGGCCCCCCCAAATTCGGGAGGAGCCACGACAGGGCGTCCGCGGCCTTCAGCAGGCGCGTCGACAGCCCGCTGAAGTGCGGGCCGAAGCGCCACCTGCTGTCCAGCACCAGGCCCAGATACTTCATCTGGGCCTGGACGTCCACCCTGACGCCCTCCACCACAATGTGGGCGTCGGGAGGGCAGCGCTGCCGAGGCCCGTGAAAGAACACGGCCTCGGTCTTATTCAGCGCCACCCTCAATCCCAGGCGGCGGATCCTCCCTGCCACCAAGGACCCGCCAGCCGAGGCCAGACAGGCCGCCTCCCCGAAGCTCTTCCCCCGGGCAGTGAGGAGAGTGTCATCCGCGTAGCAGATGACACTCGTGCCCTGGAGAAGAGCTCCCCGCAACAGCCAATCGAATCCGATGTTCCACAGGGGGGGCCCCAAGACCGACCCCTGCGGAACACCGGACTCCGCGCTGTATCTCCGCATCCTGGCCAGTTTGTCCACAAGGAGGACCTCTCGATCCTCCAAGTAGCTGGCCAGGAGGCTCCTCAAATATTGGGGCACTCCGTGGTACCGGAGTGCCTCCAATATGGAGGAGTGGGGAACGGAGTTGAAGGCGTTGGCTATGTCGAACGACACTGCCAACACTCCGTCCCCCGCCTCCACCGCCCCTTTCACCTGGCCCTTAAGAAGGGCCAGCGCGTCGATGGTGGACCGGCCCTGTCGGAAACCGAACTGGGCGTCCGACAGGTCCGGCCCTATACCCCGCAGATGGCTCCTGAGCCGGCCGGCGATGATCCCCTCGAACAATTTACCGACCTCATCGAGCAGAACGATGGGCCGGTATGCCGAGGGGGAATCCGCCGGGCGTCCCTCCTTTCGGAGGAGGCATAGCTGCCCCTCCTTCTACAGTTTCGGGAACCTTCCAGCCGTAAAGCACGCGCTGAAGAGTTCCCGAAACCTGTCCTCCATTTGAGCGGCAGCTATGGCCACCACCCGTGCGGGGACGCCGTCCGGCCCAGGAGCCGTCTTCTTCGCGCGGAGGCTAAGCACCCCCGCGCGAAACTCCTCCTCCGTCACCGGAGGTGCCTCCTCTTCCTCCTGCGGAGCCGCCGACTGCGGAGGGTCCATCGCTGGAGGGGTGAAGTCGGTCCTGCGCGGAAACAGAGACCGGACCACCCCATCCAGCAACGCCGGCTCGAGGGTCTCCGTAAGTGGGGGACCATGGGGCCGCAGTTGGTTCCGCGCCGCCCTGTATGGTCTCCCATACGGATCCCTGTCGAGACCCTCCAGCATCTCGGCCCTCGCCGAGTCCTTGGCAGCGCCCATAGCCGACTTGAGGACCGCCTTCGCCTCTCGGTAAGAGGCGTAGAGGCGATCCTCCTCTGCCTGATTACGGGCGCCGCGCCGGCGGCTCCGCGTGTAGGCCCTTCTGGCCGCCACGCAAGTGGCCCGGAGGCCTGCCAGCTCCTCCGACCACCAATAAACGGCCCGGCGGGGAGGCGGACGCCGAGACCGAGGCATGCTGGAGTTGCACACCTCGGTCAAGGATTCCCTCAGCCGGACCGCTGCGGCGTCAACGTCCGGGGCCCCAACAGGGGGCGACAGCCAGTCTTGGAGGAAGGCCGCCTCCTTGGCTGCCTCCCGGTCCAAGCGAGTGAGAGCCCACCGTGGGAAGGGAGACCTGCCAGAGCGGGCCATCTCCCCACGGGGGCTCTGGGTGGAGATGTCGAACCGCACATAACGGTGGTCCGACAAGGTCTCCACCAACTCCACCCGCCAGTTCACAATGCGTGCGGCTAGCACGGGGGTGGCGAACGAAACGTCCACCACCGACCCTCCCCGTTGCCGCACACACGTGTGGACCGCCCCCCTGTTGAGGAGGGACACGCCGCATGACGCCGCCCAAAACTCGACGGCGCGACCCCGGACGTTGCAGGAGGCGGCTGGGTTGCCCCAGGCTACCGACTTGGCGTTCAGGTCGCCCAACACCACGACCTGGCGTGGCGCCGCCCTCCCTACGGCTGCAGTGAGAATCTCCAGGAAATCCTCAAAGTCCGAGAGAGGGCGGTTAGGGGAGAAATAGACCCCAACCAGGGCCAAATCTCCCCACGCGGCGGCCACGTATCCCGGTCCCCTCTCTAAAAGCGAGAGGGGAGGGGAGTCTGTGGAAGACCGCGACACCAACGCCACCAGGCCGTCTCGGTCGCCCAGCCAATGGCCAGGGACCGAGTAAGGCTCGGCGACCACCGCCAAGTCCACCAACCACTCAGCCATGGTCTGCATCAGGAGATCCTGTGCAGCCCGGCAGTGGTTGGTGAACCTAACCTAACCTTTTTTTTTTTTTTTTTTTTTTTTTTAACTGGGAAAAAATGCATTACGCATACCTTCCCGTCGGGGGAACGGGAGGGGTATGTGGGACTCCCCGGGCTGACCCGGTATACCCACTAAAACGACCCAGTGTTATTCCCGCGTCGTCCGAGTGGAAGAGGACTGGGAGATCGGCGCAGCCTTAGCGTCCAGTCCAACCTAACCTTTTTTTTTTTTTTTTTTTTTTTTAACTGGGAAAAAATGCATTACGCATACCCTCCCGTCGGGGGAACGGGAGGGGTATGTGGGACTCCCCGGGCTGACCCGGTATACCCACTAAAACGACCCAGTGTTATTCCCGCGTCGTCCGAGTGGAAGAGGACTGGGAGATCGGCGCAGCCTTAGCGTCCAGTCCTCCTCCGACGACAACCCGCCTAAAGCGGCGGGCCCCTCAAGTCCTCCCCGTTCAGGGGGGAGGGCTGGGAATGACCGGCGAGGGTGGTGTGGAGTGCAATGCGGGCGGAGGCGCCCCCGCGCCTATCGCCCGCCCATCACCACCATGAGGAGGGAGAAGACGGCGTCTTCTCCGACCTCTTCTGCGCCTGCGGAGCGGCGCAGCGAGAGGGTCGTCCTCCCGCGCGCGCTCCGCCGCCTCCTTTTGCGAGATGACATCCTCGAAAAAAGAGGCGACTGCTGCCCAGGACCCCTCACTCTCCAGCATGGCGTTGACCACGCCGGGAAGTGAGAGGTCCTGTCCGATCTCCGCTGTTAGACTGCGGCGCGGCTCAGACCAAGCCGGGCACACCTCGAGGGTGTGCTGAGCCGTGTCCTCCGCCGCGCCGCAGTCGTGGCACGCCGGGGAGTCCAACCTAACCTTTTTTTTTTTTTTTTTTTTAAACTGGGAAAAAATGCATTACGCATACCCTCCCGTCGGGGGAACGGGAGGGGTATGTGGGACTCCCCGGGCTGACCCGGTATACCCACTAAAACGACCCAGTGTTATTCCCGCGTCGTCCGAGTGGAAGAGGACTGGGAGATCGGCGCAGCCTTAGCGTCCAGTCCTCCTCCGACGACAACCCGCCTAAAGCGGCGGGCCCCTCAAGTCCTCCCCGTTCAGGGGGAGGGCTGGGAATTACCGGCGGAGGTGGTGTGGAGTGCAATGCGGGCGGAGGCGCCCCCGCGCCTATCGCCCGCCCATCACCACCATGAGGAGGGAGAAGACGGCGTCTTCTCCGACCTCTTCTGCGCCTGCGGAGCGGCGCAGCGAGAGGGTCGTCCTCCCGCGCACGCTCCGCCGCCTCCTTTTGCGAGATGACATCCTCGCAAAAAGAGGCGACAGCTGCCCAGGACCCCTCACTCTCCAGCATGGCATTCACCACGCCGGGAAGCGAGAGGTCCTGTCCGATCTCCGCTGTTAGACTGCGGCGCGGCTCAGACCAAGCCGGGCACACCTCGAGGGTGTGCTGAGCCGTGTCCTCCGCCGCGCCGCAGTCGTGGCACGCCGGGGTCTCCTCCCTCCCGATCCGGTGCAGGTGCTTGCCGAAACAGCCGTGGCCTGACAACACCTGCACCAGACGGAATGAGAGGAAACCGTGGGAGCGCTCGAGCCAGTCTCGCAGGACCGGACCGAGCGCGTCCAGGGTTCGGCGGCCAAAGGTGGCGGAGGCGAGGTCGTCCGTCCAATGGACGATGATGGCGTCCCTCGCCTCTCGCCGCACGGCCTCCCGCTCCTCCGCGACGGGGCGCTCCCCGAGGGCCTTTCGCCGCGCCGTCCACTCGTACACTCTGGCGAGCACCCACGCCTCCAGCTCCCAAGGAGGGGTGCCCGCCAGAGCGCACGCCGCCGAAAAGCCCACCGAGCGGTAGGCCCTCGCCACCCGCAGTGCAATGGCCCTTTGTGGCCTGCGCATGGCGGTTGCGTTCTCCCTCCTGTGGAGGGAGTCCGCCCAGATCGGGGCCCCGTACAGGGCCATGCTTCGCAGGATGCCGGCATATAGGCGCCGGCATCGTGCGTTGGGCCCTCCCAGGTTGGGGAGGAGCCAGGAGAGGGCGTCCGCAGCCCTCAGCAGGCGCGTCGACAGCCCGCTAAAGTGCGGGCCGAAGCGCCACCTGCTGTCCAACACCAGGCCCAGATACTTCATCTGGGCCTGGACGCCCACCCTGACGCCCTCCACCACAATGTGGGCGTCTGGAGGACAGCGCTGCCGAGGCCCGTGAAAGAACACGGCCTCGGTCTTGTTCAGCGCCACCCTCAATCCCAGGCGGCGGATCCTCCCTGCCACCAAGGACCCGCCAGCCGAGGCCAGACAGGCTGCCTCCCCGAAGCTCTTCCCCCGGGCAGTAAGGAGAGTGTCATCCGCGTAACAGATGACACTCGTGCCCTGGAGAAGAGCTCCCCGCAACAGCCAGTCGAAGCCGATGTTCCACAGGGGGGGCCCTAAGACTGACCCCTGCGGAACACCGGACTCCGCGCTGTATCGCCGCATCCTGGCCAGTTTGTCCACAAGGAGGACCTCTCGATCCTCCAAGTAGCTGGCCAGGAGGCTCCTCAAATATTGGGGCACTCCGTGGTACCGGAGTGCCTCCAATATGGTGGAGTGGGGAACGGAGTTGAAGGCGTTGGCGATGTCAAACGACACCGCCAGCACTCCGTCCCCCGCCTCGACCGCCTCTTTCACCTGGCCCCTCAAAAGGGCCAGCGCGTCGATGGTGGACCGGCCCTGTCGGAAACCGAACTGGGCGTCCGACAGGTTCGGCCCTACACCCTGCAGATGGCTCCTGAGCCGGCCGGCGATGATCCCCTCGAACAATTTACCGACCTCATCGAGCAGAACGATGGGCCGGTATGCCGAGGGGGAATCCGCCGGGCGTCCCTCCTTTCGGAGGAGGCATAGCTGCCCCTCCTTCCACAGTTTCGGGAACCTTCCAGCCGTAAAGCACGCACTGAAGAGTTCCCGAAACCTGTCCTCCATTTGAGTGGCAGCTATGGCCACCACCCGTGCGGGGACGCCGTCCGGCCCAGGAGCCGTCTTCTTCGCGCGGAGGCTAAGCACCCCCGCGCGAAACTCCTCCTCCGTCACTGGAGGTACCTCCTCCTCCTGCGGAGCCGCCGACTGTGGAGGGTCCATCGCTGGAGGGGTGAAGTCGGTCCTGCGCGGAAACAGAGACCGGACCACCCCATCCAGCAACGCCGGCTCGAGGGTCTCCGTAAGTGGGGGACCATGGGGCCGCAGTTGGTTCCGCGCCGCCCTGTATGGTCTCCCATACGGATCCCTGTCGAGACCCTCCAGCATCTCGGCCCTCGCCGAGTCCTTGGCAGCGCCCATAGCCGACTTGAGGACCGCCTTTGCCTCTCGGTAAGAGGCGTAGAGGCGGTCCTCCTCTGCCTGATTACGGGCGCTGCGCCGGCGGCTCCGCGTGTAGGCCCTTCTGGCCGCCACGCAGGTGGCTCGTAGGCCCGCCAGCTCCTCTGACCACCAATAAACGGCCCGGCGGGGAGGCGGACGCCGAGACCGAGGCATGCTGGAGTTGCACACCTCGGTCAGGGATTCCCTCAGCCGGACCGCTGCGGCGTCAACGTCCGGGGCCCCAACAGGGGGCGACAGCCAGTCCTGGAGGAAGGCCGCCTCCTTGGCTGCCTCCCGGTCCAGGCGAGTGAGAGCCCACCGTGGGAAGGGAGACCTGCCAGAGCGGGCCATCTCCCCACGGGGGCTCTGGGTGGAGATGTCGAACCGCACATAACGGTGGTCCGACAAGGTCTCCACCAACTCCACCCGCCAGTTCACGATGCGTGCGGCTAGCACGGGGGTGGCGAACGAAACGTCCACCACCGACCCTCCCCGTTGCCGCACACATGTGTGGACCGCCCCCCTGTTGAGGAGGGACACACCGCATGACGCCGCCCAAAATTCGACGGCGCGTCCCCGGACGTTGCAAGAGGAGGCTGGGTTGCCCCAGGCCACCGACTTGGCGTTCAGGTCGCCCAACACCACGACCTGGCGTGGCGCCGCCCTCCCTACGGCTGCAGTGAGAATCTCCAGGAAATCCTCAAAGTCCGAGAGAGGGCGGTTAGGGGAGAAATAGACCCCAACCAGGGCCAAATCTCCCCACGCGGCGGCCACGTATCCCGGTCCCCTCTCTAAAAGCGAGAGGGGAGGGGAGTCCGTGGAAGACCGCGACACCAACGCTACCAGGCCGTCTCGGTCGCCCAGCCAATGGCCAGGGACCGAGTAAGGCTCGGCGACCACCGCCAAGTCCACCAACCACTCAGCCATGGTCTGCATCAGGAGATCCTGTGCAGCCCGGCAGTGGTTGGTGTTCGCCTGGAGGATGCGATGTTCGATTGAATCCATCAATCGGACATCGCACCCCCCTCCTCCGCAGCCACCGCCGTTCCAACCTCGGGAACGGCAGTGCTAGCAACAGGCCCGACCGGCACCTGCGCTTTGCCTTTCTTAAGGGGGGGGTTGCACAACCTCCCCCTCATTACGTGGCCTGCTGGGCGACCGCTCGCGGCACAGACGGCGCATTGCGGCTTGGCGACCGTGCAGGAGGCGGCTTTGTGGCCCTCCTTGCCGCAGCGGTAGCAGGTCTCCGACCTGTCCACCGCTGACGGGCACAGGGCTCGGGTGTGCCCGATGCCGCAGCACCGGAAGCAGCGCAGAGGCTGCTCCTCTAGGGCCCGGACTGCACCCGAGCTAAAGCCGACGGCGAGCCGTCCTTTTGCAAGGACGGCTTTGGCAACGGCGACCGGGCACTCGAGCCGGATAGTGCCCATGCCGCCGCGGCCAGGCCTGATGTCCCGGCCTTGCACCGCTGCGACGCCGCAGCCCCCAATGGCTGCGACCGCCGCCACCACCTCCTCCTTGGTGACCGAGTCATCAAGATCGGTCACCTGGATGGTCGCCGACTTTATCGGTCGGGCCACCTTGGCAGAGTCCGCGATGACCTCCTGCAGCTTGGCTGCAAAGAGGTCAGCGCTGGCGCTGCCCTCCGCCCCCGGGAACTCGAATATTCGAGCCCCGGTTTCGGTCTGCCTGCAAGAAACCTTGCCGATCCCCAGTTGGGCGGGATCGGCATTGGCACGCGCCCGCACCAAAATGGAAGCGTAGGTTTCCCCGCGTTCCGCAGCCTCCGCGGTGAGCGTCACCACGACGGCTGCGGACTTCGGGGGAACCAATTTCCCCTTCCCCTTCTTCTTGTTGCCCCCGCCAGCCGCCCGCGACTGACTGAGAGGCGTGGTGACGGGGACGGCAGGTCCGGGCGTTGCCGGCCTTTTGCCCTTCCCCTTCCCCTTTCCCTTCCCAGTCGCCTGCGACCGGCTGGGAGTCGTGGTGGCAGGGACGGCAGGGACGGCTGTCACCGTCTTCTTACCTCGGCCCTTCCCCTTCCGGACCACTTCAGTCCAACCCGGCTGGTTGGACGGAGTAGTGGAAGGGAGAAGGGCGTCCTCCCCTTGCGAGGACGGCCCCGGCTCGGCTCGCCTCTTGTCCGCCGCGAGCGGTGGTCGGAGGCGCTTCTCCGGCAGGAGCCGGTCCTCGATACCTGCTAAGCAGGCTCTGGTGAAGGCCCTCTCCTCCATGACAACCTTGCGGATAACATCCTCAAGGTTGGTGGGGTTGGGGGCCTCCGCCGCAGGTCTCGGTTCGGCCTGACTCGGCCGAGCCGTGACATCAGCCAGCTTCTGGTGAAGCTGGCTGACCTCCACCTTCAGGCGATCCACTACTGCCTGCAACTGGCGAGTCTCGTCGGTCGCCTTTCTCTTTACGAGCTCCGCAATGATGCCGCGCATGCTCGCACCTCGACACTTAAGGGCCTTCTGGAAGGTACCCTTAAGGTTCGAGGATTTAGAGGCGACCTCCGCGATCTCCTCTTCGTCCTCCTCTGCCATCCGCTCCAGCTCGGCCAGAGAGTAGTCCGCGTACAACACGCGGGACGCGCCGTAACCGGACCTGGCCCGAGCAGCACGCGCCCGCTGCTCTTTAGCAGCGACCCTCTCCTCCAGGTCCTGCTGCTGCTGCGTCCGCCGAGCCAGGTCCAGCTGCCGCTGGGCGTCCGCGAGACCCACCACGTGGGTGTCCGCGGCTGTCGTCGGCCTCTTGGCCTTCGACCTCCTGGCTGAGCCCGAGGAGCCCTCGGACCCCTCCTTGAGGAAGGCCCGCTTCCGCGACCGACAGTCGCCCGCGTCCGAGACGCTTAAGAGGGACTCGTCGTCGGAATCCGACAAGTCCACCCTTCCAACGTAGCTAGCCGCAGACGGCGCGCGACTAGCTTCCGACGCTGAAGCGTCGGAGTGGCCCTGAGAAGGGCCTTTTGGTTGGCCCTGAGAAGGGCCTTTGGGTTGGCCCTGAGAAGGGCCTTTGGGTTGGCCCTGAGAAGGGCCTTTGGGTTGGCCCTGAGAAGGGCCTTTTAAAAACCGCCCGTAGGCGTCCCGCGAGGGCATAGGCATGACACCTTCGGCAAATTCGCAGTCAGCAAGGCAGGATAAAATGATAACTACGAGAGCACAGAGTACTTTGGCCGTACCCAATCTGCCACTCCGTTACGGTGACAAATTGGGCCGTTTCCAGGGGACGCGACGTGGACGCAAACTCTGTGGGGGGTCCCCCGAGTCCAACCTAACCTAACCTAACCTAACCTTCCTATGTGTGCCCGCCAACTGTACCGATGTTCCAAAATCGCTCTCAATTTATACTATTTTCGTTAAGAAAAATGTAGGCCCACAGGACTTTTCGGCCAATCAGCGCAAAGATACCATCGGTGCAGTTAGTGAAGGTACGACGTTACGTTACCGTAACGAGAACATTACACACATTTTCCTGTTTTTCACTATGTTTTTCTATGACAACATACTATAAACTATATATTTTCGTAATCTGTGTATCGTAAACTATCTAACAAAAATATAGAACATAGGAAATTCCAACATAAAATGTTATGTAAACATTACGATAATTGACATAAAACTATAAAAATCTGTTACAAAACTACTAAATTCTTATAAGAAACAAACTTAAAACTTATTAGAATAACATGAATAAACATTAAAGAGAGAATAAACCTTATATACTAACATAAAAACTAATGAAAGTCTATGTACATAACATTTCTAAATGTTTATACCTAATCACTATAGTTTGTTTCATTAGAACTGCGCTATTTACAAGTTACTATCACTGTCCCGCACATCACTCCCGCCGTGCGACCGCGTCGCATTCAGTTCCGGTGCGGGCACGTCGTCCGTAAGCAGAGGCAGGATCACCAGCATCCTCACCGGCCGGCGCAGGACACCTCCCTTGGTCTGCACGTCCACCGTCCGCACGATGCTGTCTGGACCAGGATACACCGCGATGACTCGTCCTCGTATCCACACGTTGCGGGGCAGGTTCGGGTCGACGATCTGCACGAGGTCGTTCACTTGGACTGGTTGACCTCGTCCGTGGGGCTCCCGCCGGTGTTGGAGCTCAGGAAGGTACTCCTTCACCCAGCGGAGCCAGAAGACGTCTGCGAGTCTCTGTGCAGCTCGCCAGCTGGACCGGGAGATGGCGTCTTGCTCGGTGAATGTGCCCGGCTGTGGCACACGTCTAGGACCCCCCAGCAGGAAATGGTTGGGAGTCAGGGCCTCGGGATCTTCTGCACTGACGGAGACGTGCGTCAGCGGACGACTGTTCACTGTATACTCCACTTCAGCGAGTAGAGTAGCGAGGACTTCTTCGGTGGGGTGGCGCTCATGCAGTGTCGCTGTGAGAGCCGTCTTCACTGAGCGAACCATTCGCTCCCAAGCGCCGCCCATAAATGGAGCTCCCGGCGGAATGTAGCGCCAGGAGATCGTCCTCTTCGCTGCTTCTTCTGAAGTCGCCGCGTCGATAGATTGTCGAAGCTCCTTGTCGGCAGCCTTCAAGTTGGTGCCGTTGTCCGACCAGATTTCAGTAGGGCAGCCTCGTCGCGCGATCATTCTTCTGACCGCCATCACTGCAGAGTCAGCGCTGAGAGAGCCGGCGATTTCCAGGTGTATGGCTCTCGTGGTGAGACATGTGAAGATGGCTACATATCTCTTCTGTCTGGTTCGTCCGACGGTCACGGAGAGAGGCCCGAAATAGTCGACGCCGGTGTACGTGAAGGGTCGCTTGTGGTGTGCTAGACGACACGCTGGCAGATCCCCAGTTCGTGGATGTGGCGGCGCTTGAGTCTTCATGCGGCAGAAGAGGCATCTTCGGAGGATTGCGCGTGTAATAGGGCGCAATCGTAATACCCAGTATTGCTGTCTGCACTCGTTGACTGTTGCCTCCACGCCGGCGTGATGGAGTTGTCGATGTATGGCCTGTATCCACAGCTTCACCGTTGGATGATCTCTCCGTCGACTACTAGCGGGTTCTTGAAGTCTTCCTGCATGTCTGTGGCCGCTCGGATACGGCTCCGGATTCGGAGTAAGCCGTTTACCGATTCAACGCTGAGCTGATGTAGGCGACTTTCTTTGGCGATCGGCTTCCCACTGTTCAGGTTGTCTATGTCTTCCAAGAAGGCTTCTTCCTGTGAAGACCGCATCAGCAACTCTTCAGCTCTCTTGAGAAGCTCGGCTGTGACTGGAAGCAGCTTGAGTAAATGTTTCCTCGGTACTGCGGGCGCCTGCTGTTTAGCTGCGGTCGGCTTGTTTCTCTTCCAGGTAGGATCCGCCTCTTTGTTCTTCTTGGTTCGTCGGTAGTTGACCTTCTGTCTAGGAGCTCTACAGAGCTCGATGAACTGCAGAGCTCGCGCTGTTGAATACCGGAGGCGGTCCCAGCTTGAGAATTTAGCCGGATCAGGCAGACCCTCAGCTAGCTTCAGTCTTCTTCTGTCGGTGACGTGATGCGTCTTCTCTTCGTCGGAAGGCTCTTCTGGTGCTGTCCTTGCGGTTTCTGTAGGCCAGGAGTCTTCTGTCAGGTATAAGAAGTCCGGCCCTTTGTACCATCGATGATCTCTATTGAAGGCGGCTGGTACATCTCGGGTGGCGTCGTCAGCCACGTTCTGTTTCGTCGGAACCCAGCGCCAGTCGTTGACCTTGGAACTTTCTTCTATTGCTGCCAGACGATGAGCCACGTAGGGTTTGTAAGAACGTGACCCCGTCCTTATCCAGGTGAGTACTGTCTTGCTATCGGTCCAGAACACTTTTCGGTCAGGCTTCCTCTCGTGTTCTTCTATGACTGTTTCGGCGAGTCTGGTTCCCATGACCGCTGCTTGCAGTTCCAATCTTGGGATCGAAGTCAACTTCAAAGGTGCCACTTTTGCCTTGGCCATGATGAGTGATATGCCGACTTCGCCGTCCGATGTTACAGCTCTCCAGAAGAGGACCGCAGAGTAGGCCGATTCACTAGCATCGCTGAAAATATGGAGCTCTAGGGAAGCGGCGTCGCTGTAATGTAGATATCGCCGCGGGATTGCCAAGTCGTGGAGACTTTTCAGGTGTCCCATCCACGCGTCCCATTGTTCCGCTAGATCCTCGTCGATTCGGTCGTCCCACCCGGTTCCTCGGCGCCAAACTTCTTGAAGTAGTTGCTTCGCTCGTATCGTGACAGGCGAGGCGAATCCTAGGGGGTCGAAGAGCGACATAACTATCCTCAAGGCTTCTCCGAGTTGATTTTCCAGATTACTCCTAGTACTCGTTCTGTCTTTTCTTCTGATCTGTATAGTTCCAGGTCGTCTGCTCTATGCTGTTCTCCCAGTGCTTCTAGGAGTGATGCTGAGTTCGACTTCCACTGTTTAAGTTCGAAGCTGGCTTTGCTGTGCACTTCACGCACGCTCTTCGTTATTCTTTCAGCATCTTCCAGGCTTCGGAAACTATCGAGGTAATCGTCGACGTAGTGTTTCTCGATAATGGCAGCTGCGGCTTCCGGATGAGTCTTCTCATATTGCTTTGCATTCAAGTTCTTCACATATATCGCTGTTGATGGTGAACTTGATGCTCCGAAAATCAGCGATGTCATTCTGTATTCTTCTGGAGGTCGGTTGTCGCGACGATCTCCACGCCACAGGTACCGCAGTGCATCTCTATCTTCTGTACGTAGCTTGACCTGCATGAACATTTCCTTTATGTCCGCTATCACTCCGATTAGGTGCTGTCGAAAGCGCATGACGACGCCTGGTAACGACTGGAGTAGATCTGGACCTTTGAGCAGCATGTCATTGAGTGCTACTCCCTTGGTCTTGGCTGCGGCGTCGTGCACAACTCGGAGTTTCTCCGGCTTCATAGGATTGATAACAGCAAAATGAGGCAGGTACCACGTCTTCTGTGGTGTCTTCTGAGACGGCGCAGGCTCGGCGAAGCCTTTTTCTATAAGGGCGTCCATCTGTTCGACGTATTTCTTCCTCAGGGCTGGATCACGGTCGATTTTCTTTTCGATGTTGAAGAGTCTCTTTAGTGAGTTATCGTAGTTATCTGGGAACTTAACATCTTCTTTCTTCCAGAGAAGGCCGGTCTGGTATCTGGTTTCTTCAATCTTCTCAGTTTTCTGTTCCAGTATTCGGAGTGCCTTTTCTTCTGGGTCGGTCTTCGGTCTCTTCGGGTTTATGCAGAGGGCGTCCAATTCGAAGTACTTCTTCACCAAGTCCTCAAGGTCATCTTCTGGATCTTCGATCATATGTGACACGAAGTCTATCTTCTGTCCGAAGGATCTCGTTTGGCTTCCATGAAGGACCCACCCCAGTGGCGTGAGAGATGCCACCGGATGGTCCTTGTCGCCTTTTCGTGTTTCTCTGGTAAGCAGAAGATGCCAATTGTCTTGCCCGATGAGGACTTGTGGCTTCGCGTCGGGGTAAGATAGATAGCCCTTGATGTCTAATAGATGAGGGCACCCATCTACTAATTCTTGCGGAACCCGTTGAGATGAGACTTGTAAGTTCTTCACTGTTCTTGCTTGAATTCGCTCTTCTTTGTTGTTGATCCCTTTCAGCCCGATAGTCACCCGTCTTGACGTTGATTCCGCCGTCTTCAGTTCGTTGATGGTTTCTATTTTCAGCGGGTCTATGGGTCCTGTTGCTCCGACTGTCGTGGCGATGCTGTCGTCGATGAGCGTCACTGTTGACCCGTCGTCCATCAATGCGAAGGTATCGACTGTTCCCTTTGGTCCTTTCACCTGGACCGGCAGGATCTTCAGATAGGATTGCTTCTTCATTGTCCAAGTTGAATTTATAACTTCTGTTGCCTCTTCATGTTCTGTCTTCTCTGCCTTCTCTGTGTTCTTGTCGTAATGAAGCATCTTGTGGTGGGAGTATTTGCAGCTGTTGACACCACACGGCTTCGGTCGGCAGTTGTGTACCTTGCTTCTGTATCGCAGGCATCTGAAGCAGAGGCGTTTGGACTTCGCAGTATCCCATCTTGAGTTGGCATCCATCTTCTTGAATGCTTCACATTCTGTGGCATTGGTGTGACTTTTTTCTTCACATATGAAACACTTCGGTGTGGTCTTCTCGGTCACGTTGTTGACCCGTTGCGTCTTCTTCTGGAATGCGGCCGTGGACGGTGCTGCCACCTGTTCAGGTAGTGCGTAAGGCGCGCATAGTTCGGTTTCTCTCTTGAAGAACTTCTCTATCTTGATGAGGCAGGGGTCTTCTCGCGGCTGTGTAGCTGAGAAGTCGTAGTATCTATACCGTAGTGTCGGGGTCAGCTTGTCTACCAATGTCTTTGCGAGTTCAGGGTTGTACATGTAGTTGAAACAACCCAAAGTCTTCAATGTTGCTACGACGTTGGAGATCTTCGTAGCGAATATGCATATGTCCCTCGGTGACTCGGAGAGGCGCGGCAGGCTTCGAAGAGTTTCCATCTCCAACATGGCTATGGACTCTGGTCTTCCGAATCTGGACTCCAATGTCTTCATTATTTCTGTTGGGTGCGCATTCGTAATCAGCAACCCTTCTACTGCTTCCTTGGCTTTGCCCTTAAGGTTTCTTCGCAATCTGTTCGTATTCTCGACGGCGCTGAACATCGCTTCAGTTTCATGGTAGGCGGCTCGGAAAGGTAGCCACTCCTGGTGCGACCCACTGAAGAAAGGTAGCTCGATAAACTTGGGTCGTTGGGCGGTGCTGACAGCCCTAGTGATGGCTTCAGCTAGGAGGGCTAAGTCCCCTTGACCTCCCGCCGGTACTTGACGTACTTCTTCATGCTTCTGTTCGTTGAGGATAACCGTTGGTTCTTCTGGATGGCGATAGGGCTCGTTGGTGATGGCTAATACTGGACGAGTATCCTGGTTTTCCAACCAATTGTCCACTCTTGCATTGACTTCTGAGTAGAGGGAGACGTCATCTTCTTCTCCTTCTATTATTTCTTCTTCTGTTTCATCTTCTTGTTCTAGTGCGGCCAGGCGTGCTGCAGCTAGTTTGACTTGGAGGCGAAGCAAATCTTCCTTTGCTTTCGCTATCTTCAACTGTTTCGACTTGCTATGAGTCGATCCCCCCCCACCCCCTTCTTGCTAGGGGGGGAGAGGTGCTGTGGGCCGGTCGGCTTCGACGTACCGGCGTGCTTGACAACTCGCTTCACTGTAGAGGCATCCGTTTCTTCGCGAGTATCTCTGGAAGGGACAGCGGCGGGCGGCATCATCAACTGTTTCGATTTCGCACCCATAGTAAGCGTCGTCGCAGCGGAAGGGGCGACAGAGGGGGCGGCGGCGCTAGCGGGGTGCGAGGGGGGCGCCACATTTGCGGCCGAGGCGGAGGTCCGTGCGGTCTTCTTTATTCTTGAGATGTTCTTCTTCCTATGTGTGCCCGCCAACTGTACCGATGTTCTTTTTTTTTTTTTTTTTTTTTTGTCGATGGCCACTCGCAGTTATCAACCCTAGAGGGTTGTCAACTACTAAACCGGACTTGAGTATCGATGTTCTTTTTTTTTTTTTTTTTTTTTTTTTTTTTTGTCGATGGCCACTCGCAGTTATCAACCCTAGAGGGTTGTCAACTACTAAACCGGACTTGCCTGTGTGGGCCTCTAGAATTTAAGGCCCCCAGCCGAGGCTACAAATATTATATTTATTAGAACTCCGCTCGCTGAGGGCACCCCCTGTGGGGTACGGACCTCGGCTCAGCGGCGTCGTTTTGGGGGGGCAGCAAGAGACTGGCTGGGTCATGTCATTATTTAGGGAGATATTTGTCACTACTGGCTCAGCTTCGCGGGCTGGCTCGTTTGGCAAAAGACGGGGGGGAGCGTTACTGGGACGTCGCGACGGACCTCGGCGGCGAGGTCGGAATACGGATCGCGGTCTGTATTTGTGTTTCTTGAGAGTGCTGGTTTCCCTACAGCTTTCTTGAAGGACGGTGATTGGGTCGTCAGGGTCGACGAGGGTATGCCGAGGACGGCGAATCTTACTAATCTTGGAGGGAGCGTATCGGGTAGCCGATACGATTAAGGGATTCTGGTGCTTTTCTGCAGATTCGATGAAGTGCTTAGTAAGACGCTTCATGAATTGCTTGATAGTTGGGACTTTGAGGTCGACATGTAGTCGGTCATTCCTAACGAACCACGGAGCGCCCGTGGCCTTTCGGAGAAAACGATTTTGTATGGTCTGCATCCTATGGATATGTCGATCCTTTGTGTGTGCGAAGACGGCACACGCATAGGTCATTATCGGACGTATGCACGTGGTATAGATGCGCAGTTTGCATTTAAGGGATAGCTTGCTGCGTGCATTCAGCATGGGATGAAGCCTACCGAGAGCGAAAGCGGCACGCGAACGTACCGCTTTTATGTGCTCGCCAAAGGTGAGGTTTTGGTCAAGGATCACTCCTAGATATTTGGCTTGCTTCTCCCAAGGGATCGGCTTGTCAAACATGGTGATCGGACTAAGGGGGGGTAGAGCTCTAGTACGCGGCTTGCGAAACAAGACCGCCTGGCTCTTCTCCGGATTTACCTCAATCCTCCATCTCCGAAACCATTCGCCTAGGGCGTTGGCGGATCGTTGGAGGTTGAGGGTGATGGCCTTGGTGCTCGTGCCGGAGCAGTAGATGGCCGTGTCATCGGCAAATAATGCCAACTGCGTCTTGGGGTTTTTGGGGACATCGCTAGTGAATAGCGTGAATATTAGGGGGGAGAGCACACCGCCTTGCGGTACGCCGGCACGGATGGGACGGGGGCTAGAAAGCGCCCCTTCGATACGATAACGAAAGGTACGATTCGACAGATAGTCTCGTAAGATGAGCACGAGACGGTCTGGCACGCCAAGTTTATACAGCTTGTAAATCAAGCCGTTGTGCCAAACTTTGTCGAATGCTTTCGCAATATCGAAGAATAGGGAACCAGACATCCGACCATGCTGGAAGTGGCCGTTGATGTGTTCAACGATACGATGTACCTGTTGAACACATGAGTGATTAGCTCTAAAGCCAAACTGCTCGTCTGGAATGAGGCTCTTGCGCTCGACAAAATCCTTGAGACGCTTATAAATAAGTCTCTCGTAGATTTTGCCGAGCACATTGAGCAGACTGATGGGGCGATATGAGGTCGGGGAGGACTTGGGCTTTCCGGGTTTGGGAATACCAATAACGGTAGCCTCTTTCCACTCTTGGGGAAACATGTTGTTGGACAGAGCGCCGTTGAAAATGGCGGTCATCAACACGATCAGAGCTCTAGGGAAAAGCTGTAACACCTTGTTGGTGATACCATCGGACCCAGGTGCTTTCCTGGGTTTGAGTCGCTTAATGATATCCTCTACCTCGTCTGGTGTGACGGGGGGGAGGGGATCATCAGGGTCCTCGACAGGGGGGAGAGCAGTCCTACGTTCGACTTCAGCGTCCACCTCAGCGAGATGGGCCGGGTCGACCGGGATTGTGCTCGGGGAGCATTGAGACTCCAGACTGTCAGCCAGGCATTCGGCCTTCTCGTCGTCGTCGAACGCGACGGAATTATCGGGTCGAGTGAGGGGGGGCATAGTGGAAACCTCAGCGGCGCGTAATTTCCTCTGAAGCTCCCAAAATGCTAGGTGGTTTGGCTCGAGATCACCAAGAGTCTTATTCCAGCGCTCTTCACGCAGCTCTTTGACACGTTTACTTAACTTACGCTGTAAGTAACGCATAAAAGCTTTGTTATTTGCGCAGGGCCAGGAGCTATAAGCTCGGACGGCCGCGTTCTTCTCAGTCACGAGGGCACGCACATCGTCCGGGAGCTTCCAGCGACGATCAATCGTCACTGGGACCTCCCTTGAACAAGTGTTCAGGACCGATTGTACGTGTTCCGTGAGTGAGCTGATCGCGGATCCCGTGTCGGCTGCAGACTCGATCTCGTTTGGAATCTTATCCAAATGATGTGACGTGGTGTCTTTCAGCATTTCGCTTACTTTCTTCCAGTCAGTGATCATTTGGGAAGGGGGGGGTTGGTTGGGATCCATAGGACCATATCTGGGAGCGAGCTCCAGAATTACTGGTCTATGGTCCGAGTTTAACTCGTGCAGTGCCTCCACAGAATGCAACCGTAGGTTAACATTTTTGAGAAGGGTGATGTCGAGTGTATCGGGACGGTGAGTGTGGTCATGAGGGTAATGCGTGGGATGCATCGGGGCAATAACATCAAAGTTAAGAGAGCAGGAGAGGTCAGCAAGAGCTCTGCCTCTGCAGTTGGTGACCTGGCTATTCCAGGCTGGGTGCTTGGCATTGAGGTCGCCTGCCAAAATGACAGAGTCGCTCAAGCCAAGAAGAACTGTAAGATCATCTCTCAGGGAAATGTTGTCCGAAGAGCTAGCGGGGGGAATATAAGCTGAGATGATCGTAATAGGTTGATGGCCTGTCATGCCCAGCCGACAGACAGAGGTCTCAATCAGGGATAAGGTGGGTGGATCCATAGGGATGCAGTACAGGGACAGTTTATAATAAATGAGAGTACCTCCACCATGACACCGGGTCCTGTCATTGCGAACTAAACGATAGTTGGCAATTTTAGGATCCCGGTGGTGCGGTTTTAGGAGGGTCTCTTGCACCAGAAGAATATCTAAGTGATGGTCGCGGAGGAAAGTGGCGATCTCATCACGTTGGCTCGGAAGGCCGTTAGCATTGAAGTGCCCTATCCGGAGGGCCTTCGGTTTGAGTCTACTATTGATATGGGATCTACCCATTCAACGCATTGAAATTTTCGATGTGGCATTGAACGTCGCCAAACTCCTCTATGATCTCCGGCAGACTGCTGGAGCCTTCGGCTACAGCCTTCTGCATTGCTTTTGCCCTGGGCGAACAGAACGCCAGGTACATCAGCTGGGTGTTGTAAATTTTAGCCCCCTCGAGTAGACTAGAGTTACTCTTTGGGGGGGGAGGAGGGGGGGGGGACCTTTGCGCAGACTTTTGCGGAGGCCGTGAGTCCTTTTTAGCGCCTGCCCGGGAAGTTGTTGGCAGGGAAAAGGGGGGGATGGCGACATCCTTATGGGCTGGGACAGCCGGGGGGGACTTGGAAGTCTCGGGGGCCAGAGGGGCCTTTGAGGCTTGGGAGGGCTTTCGAAGCGCTGGGAAGTGCTTCTCGTGATTTTGCGCGTTCCATGGATTGGGGCGCTGGGGGTCTGAGGTCTTGGGACGGACTTCCCTTTGCTGGCGAGCGTTACCGCGCTTCGCCAGGTTAGGGGAGGAAGATTTGGGAGCCTTGGGGCAGCCCCGGTAGTTAGCCGGGTGGCCAGACTCCCCACACAGCACACAGCTGGGAGGGTCGACGCAAAGGTTCCGGTCCTTTGGACGGGGGCAGTCTTGGGTGCCATGGTCACCCAGGCACTTAACGCAGCGCGGTTTGCCGTGGCAGTTGCGCTGCGAATGACCGTAGAGCTGGCACCTATGGCATTGACCAACGGTGCCACTACGATGTGGTCTCTCAATTCTGAGGCCCTCCAGGTTGCAGATCCTGGCAACCTTGTGTATAGGGTGAAATTTACCCTCGACGGGGTCACAGACGACGAGCACCATGTTGAATGGTGCTCCGCCGCGGCGGTGCATGCGGTGGACCGCATGGACTGGGATGTCCTGGCTCTTCAGGTCATCCTTAATATCTTCCGTGTCAATTCCGGGAGGCATATTCCTCACCACAACACGGACTTGCTTTTCCTCACGGAAAGCGTAGGAATGGAAGGCAACCTTCCGGGAAATGAGGAGCTTGTGGAGCTCCCGGTAGTCGCTGGCCGCGGCTACCGTGACTTTTATGCCCTTCTGTATGGGCCGGGCGTGTGTGTACTGAATTTTGCGTTCAGTACACGCGGACGAGATCCATTTCCACGAGTCACTATCGTGGAGAAAGAACGGGGGAGGGGTCTTGGTTGCGGGAGGCGCAACCTGCGATGTAGCCATCGGGCTAGGGGTCTGCTCACCTGCTGGGAGGAGCCAGCAGGTGAAACAGGGCGGGAGGAGGGGGCTGCCGAAGCAGGGACAGAGGAGGAGGCGGCTGTACGCCTCGCTTTTGCGGCGGAGTCCACCGCAAAGCTCTTCTTTTTCCTCTTCCCCTTGCCGACTGAAGTGAAGTCGGCCTGGAGGTCTGACGAGGAATTAGAACTGTCTGATAAATTCCCTAACTCCATGTCGTTGGAGTCAGGGTTGAGGGGGGAAGCCGGGCTCTCTGTAAAAACCTTACACTTGAGAGGGGGGGCAATGGAGGGGGTGGGGTCCCTTTTGGAACCCGAAGTGGATGCGGGCGTGAGCTCAGAGGCTAATTGGCTCTGTAGCTCATCCGCAAGAGAGGGGTTAGTTGCTGTGACGTATTTTAATAGGGTCTCAAGGATAGCCTTGAGCCCTGGGGATATTGATTTGTCGGCCTGAAGGGCCTGCATGGTCAATGAGTTGACCATGTTGATGAGAATAGGGGGGGGGGAAGCTACGCTCCTACCTACGCCTCGAGGAGTCACGTAAAAACGCGGCTCCTCGAGCAGACAGTACCCCAAAAACTCCCTTCCCTTGGGCGTTTCCTAAGTGTTATTACCAGCGAGAAGAAAGCCCAAACAAACTCGCTGGCAACACTACTGTCTGTGGGCCTGAGGGGCCAGTAACCTAACTCCCCGGGTGGGAGAGCCCGGGGATGAGTACCCTCCCCGCCGGGTGTAGGCAGGGAGGTGAGTACCTGAGGTGGGCCCTAAGCTTGTAAACCCACTGCCAATCTTAATGTGCAGTGGGGCCCTATGGGTCTTTCGACCGATCCGGTGCCGAAGGGGTAGACACACCCAACCGTCACCGGGTGCAGCTGTAAGAGAACGGGGTTAGAGCAGTGGCCGCGACTAGGAGATCCCCCAAGGCCGCAGACCAAAGTCCTTCCGACTTAGCCGAGCCCTGAAGGGGCTAGGCTGGTGCGTCGGGTCAGCACCACCTGGGTTCGTTAGCACCGCAAGGTATCCCCCAAGTACCACCAACTGTGGATTTCACCCAGAAGGGGCCAAGGCCGCGAACGTTGAATCAGCTACAAGTGTTTTCACACTCGTAGCCGACTAAACGGCGTAGCAGCGACACGTGAGCGCGTAGCTGAGTGCGTAGCACTGAGCCAGCAAACACGTAGCACTGCTACGGAGGGGCGGGGCGCGCGACTGTGACGTCGCACCGATGCGCTACGAGACGTAGCGGCGGCGGAGCTCTGCTACGGCGTAGCACGTGGCAGCAAGCAGCGTGGAGTGTGGGAGCGTGCGTCTCGGTCGGGTACCGAGCACGGAATGAACCAACGTGTATCGATGTTCCAAAATCGCTCTCAATTTATACTATTTTCGTTAAGAAAAATGTAGGCCCACAGGACTTTTCGGCCAATCAGCGCAAAGATACCATCGGTGCAGTTAGTGAAGGTACGACGTTACGTTACCGTAACGAGAACATTACACACATTTTCCTGTTTTCACTATGTTTTTCTATGACAACATACTATAAACTATATATTTTCGTAATCTGTGTATCGTAAACTATCTAACAAAAATATAGAACATAGGAAATTCCAACATAAAATGTTATGTAAACATTACGATGATTGACATAAAACTATAAAAATCTGTTACAAAACTACTAAATTCTTGTAAGAAACAAACTTAAAACTTATTAGAATAACATGAATAAACATTAAAGAGAGAATAAACCTTATATACTAACATAAAAACTAATAAAAGTCTATGTACATAACATTTCTAAATGTTTATACCTAATCACTATAGTTTGTTTCATTAGAACTGCGCTATTTACAAGTTACTATCACTGTCCCGCACAATCACTGATAGGACTATTATTGCTAATAAGCCTGATATATTGGTGATAAACCGATTAGCGCGCCGCACAATGATAATTGATGTTACCATCCCGCATGACGAGAACCTCGTGAAGGCCGAGAAAGAGAAACAAATCAAGTATCTCGACTTAGCGCATGAGGTTGTCGACGTGTGGAATGTGGACTCAGCTGTCATTGTGCCGATAGTCATAACGGCCAATGGCCTGATGGCCAAAAGCTTCGACGAACATCTGTCGAAGCTGGCGTTACGCGGTTGGGTAAAGGGCCTGATACAGAAGGCAGTACTCCTCGATACGGCTCGTATTGTGAGGAGGTTTCTTTCTCTGGAGCCCTAACCACCGGTAGCTTGGACCCTGCTCCCGACACCGGCGGACTACTACTTTTTATATTTTTAAATGTATTTTTTTATGGTTTTTTAGAGATATTTATTTAAAAATATACTTTGTATGTAAATAAGAATGAATAAACGAAATAATAATAATAAAGTTTGTGTACTGTACAATGGTGAATATGTGAAATGTTGGTGTGTGTAACGTTGAGCTAATAAATAACTTCCTCTTCTTCTTCATCTCACATCAATTGTATGGTCTTTGCAATCTTCGTTGCAGTAAGTAATTTTGCAGGCCGGTTCAAGAGTGTTTTTTTTAATGGGTATCACCACGGAACAGAAAAAACAGGTGGAAATGCTATGCGACGAAATTTGTATCAGAACCTGTGTCGCCACACTTACACAACTATACCGATAATCATATAATTTACCACAAATCAAGGATACGATTGATTGGTCGTTTCAATTTTGGTCAAAACAAGAATAAGTCAATGAACCTACATTTGAAAATATACCTTCGGCCTCACACGTAGGATTTATTTTGCTTTAAGGCGAAAAAAACTCACGGCGTTTCGTTTTCTGAATTCATTCTAGGTTGAATTTACGAGTAAATTCCACTATTCGACCATAGATGGCGGTATTTTCAATGGTTGCAAATATAAACTTAAATCACATTGTTATAAGGTACATTATTCTATGTTTGGGTAGTAACAGTTGCCACTCGATCACGGTTGTGACACATGAACTTTGACTTTCAATTTCAAATTCAATTCATAAAAACTTTTACAATAAAATGTGTATAAATAGCCACAAAAAGATAATAAAGTAAAAATCTTATATAAAGGTAAATTAGTGCCTAACTTAAAACTAGTGTATGGCTAACAATAATTTGACGTATAAGATATTTAACTTGGAACTTATAATGTATATAGCGACCTGCCCGATCTAGGTTTATTTAAACCTGTGTTTCAGGCCCTCACTTCATCGCAATTTAAATTGGTCAGTTATTATGTAAACTAGATCAATACAATAAAAAATCTTAATCGACTATTAAAAATAAGCAAACTTTACAATTATTAATAAATACTGTTCTAAACAATGAACAAAAATAAATAATACAAAGAAATATGAAACAATAAACATCATACTAAAATTTCTAGCAGTTTTTCTGTGTCAACGTAATTGAGTTTTGCTAAATATTCCGCAAGCGTTGTACTGCATTTCTTATAATTTAAACTATATATGTCAAGTGGCTTGTTGAGCTTGTTATATAGATAAGGTCCCAAAAACACAAAAAATCTATTTGCGAAAGCATGTTTGGTTTGAGGTTTAATACAAACCAAATCTTTCCTTCTCTTGCCTGAAGGTACTCGGTCATAAGGAAGTTCAGTGTGCTGATGCAGTACGATGTTTAGAATAGCTAGTTGACGCACTGTTAGTACCTTACATGCCATGAAAAGCTGGTGCGTGGGAAATTTAAAAGGGCGAAAGGTTGCAACCTTTAGAATTGCTCTTTGAGCACGTTCTAGAGGAAGTAAAATGGACTTTGCGACACCACCCCAGGAAGTTATGCAATACGTTAGTATGGACTGACACAAAGCCAAATAAACTTGTTTAATTAAATCATAGTCGGCTACGTTACGTAAGTATTTAAAAATGTATATTAATTTCCGCACTCTGCTGCATAGTACATCAATATGTTTACGAAAATTTAGATTTGTGTCAATCGTTACACCTAGATATTTCACATAGTCAGCTTTAGCTAAGGTGGGACAAGTGCATGCGTTGTCAGCGTTAGTTCTACAATTATGTGCAAAAATGTTTAAGTTAGTAAGCGGAATGTTATTTTTCCTAATCGTAAATAAAATGTATTTTGTTTTATCTAAATTTAATGTTAAGAGACTGTTAAGAAGCCAATTAGATACAGTATTGAAACCATTCTGCGCGTGTTCATAAACCTCGATTCTTGATTTAGCTGAGAACACTAGAGCCGTGTCATCAGCGTATGACAGTATGATACCATTTTTGAGTGGCAAGCTGCACAGATCATTTATATATATTAGAAACAACGTAGGACCCAAAATGCTACCTTGTGGAAATCCGTAACAGCTATTTTTAAGCTCAGAACTTATAAATTGACCAATTATCACACATTGATAACGATCACTAAGATAATCAGAAAAAAGTTGAAGTTGTGTTCCTCTTATCCCAATCGTTTCAAGCTTATGTAATAATATAGAACAAGAAATAGTATCGAACGCCTTGGCGAGGTCCAAAAAGATACCAATGGTGTGCATGCCATTGTCCATACTTGTACTTATATAATTTGTCAATCGGTGGACTGCTTGGCTTGTTGATCTTTTGGGCCTAAAACCAAATTGACTGTCTGAAAGCAATTTGTTGTCTTCTAGATATTTTATTAAACGAGTGTTTATGATTTTTTCTAAAATTTTGGAGAGGCCCGTTAAGACTGAAATAGGTCTATAATTATTAACACAGTTCTTGTCTCCAGATTTAAAAACAGGGGTGACTACAGCTTTTTTAAGTAATTGGGGGAAAACTCCTTGTGATAAACATAACTGAAAAATGTGAGTTAACGGAGGTGCAATTAGATATTTAAATCTTTTAAGTATATGATTCGGTATGTTATCGCAGCCAATAGCACAAACATCCTTAAGCTCGGTTATGATTCTTAATACCTCATTTGCGTCGGTCTCAAATAAAACAAAAGAATAAAACAAAACAAAACAAAATAAAACAAAACTTACATTGTCGATATCGATAAATAAGATAACTTTTTCGAAATTAAATCCAAATGTGACTCGCTTGGTGTTGGAGTTTTGTATGGGAGCCATACATGAAACTTGTTGTTGGAATCCTTATGAAATAAGCTACCCATTTAAAATGGATAAGTTCGGGTTTGCTTTGTAATATATTGTTTCAAAAAAGCGTAAGCGAAATATTTCCAGTTTATTGTATAAAAGTAGATACAAACAAAAAAAACATTGTTTCAAAGGTTATATCTTATTTATGTAAATATACCTTATTACACATTAATCAATAAAAATAACACACATCATAAATTTTTTACTGTTCCTAATATTTGTAAGAAACGGAACCTTTACAAAAATTAAATTGGTTCGGAACCCTTTGAACGCGAGTCCGACTCACTCTTGGCCAGATTTTTTTCATACCACAAGCCTTACAAAATCATGCCTATTTTACTCGACTGCCGACAAAAAAAAGGGGCGTTGTTTACACTTCAGTTCCGTGAACTGTTTATGCCAAGTGGCTTACGATACTATCTTATTACATAGTTTTGTACAGAATCTTAACGCAGACAAAGTTTTTGTGTATCTATAGCCTTTTTTAGGGTTCCGTACCCGAAAAGGGTAACCAACGGAACCCTATTACTAAGCGTCCGCTGTCCGTCCATCCGTCCGTATGTCTGTCAGCGGGCCATATCTCAAGAACCATAATAGATAGAGAATTGAAATTTTTACAGATTGTGTATTTCTATTGCCGCTATAACAATAAATAATAAATATTAAGGTTCATGGTATGGAACCCTTCGTGTGCGAGTTTGACTAGCACTTGAACGGTTTTTATTTGAAATAAAAAAATCGCTTTCTAAAAAATGCTCGGAGCATATCGTGCTTGGTTTGCTTGGCATCCAATCAGCTCTACCCGTGCATCTATCCATTTTTCTTTGACGATAGCATCTTTGGGAAACCTAAGAATATTTTTAAAGTTATGTTTAGTGATTTAAATAAAATTACTAGACGAACTACAAACGAATGTTTTTATCGATATCTATCCATCCAGTATCCGACCCGACGACATCACTATTTGAGTAGCGTAGAACTTTCGAGAACGAAACAGTAACTGAATCGACGTAAAACAAACTCTATGCTAATGGGATAAGGTGGATTTTAACTAGACTTGAACTTACGTTTTTGGCAAGATCAAATTTGCTAAGATTTTAATAGAAATCAAATAAAATCGTACTTAGCGATGGTATGAAACATCTCCATTTATAAGATTTATTCTCCTACTATCATTTCTGCACTCCGAATTGGAACAATACGGCATGGTTCAGAAAATATAAAATTATATTGAGAGTGAGCGAGACGAACGGTTCGTCGTGATGTTAGAACACGACTGGGTTGAGGTACGCGTAGCACCGCGTAATACCGGCACGCGTGCCACGCCTACTTTGCACTTCTACTGTTTTTTCTGTTCTGTGGGTATCACCCTCAACCAATTTTTTTTTTTTTACTATTGATAGGCACGCGCTTGACCACCATCTCACCTGATGGTAAGTGATGATGTGGTCGATGATATATTTCTATAGTTTGCAAGTTCTATGAAACTAGACGGCGTAAAATGTTCTGAACAAATGTACTAGTACGCGTGAATCTCCAAGTTTCTGTATTATCGCAAAATATCCTCCATTTTTCTCTTGTTATAGAATCTTTTGGAAATCTGTTGAAAAAAAGATAGAATATAAGCAATTCAATAAGTATTTTCAATAAGTACCTACTATCAGAATAATATGAAAGATATTTCCATTATTTTTATTGTGTACGTTCTGAATATTCATAACAGCCGTAGCATATAGCAGAACGTTTTGACATAATTATCATGTACTTCATAGGGATGTGGCTTCTTATATATTGTTTTGTTTGTGTTGTTATCGATAGAGTAAAAGTATAATTACATACAATATTATAATCTAGTTCGTTTATAATACGTACAATGAAATAAAAACAATGTAAGTGTTCAGATTTTGGAAATTCAAACTTAATTTTTCGTTTTGATTGTGCCATGCTGAACCTAGTAATTGGACTCAGCTTTGGTCTCAGTGATAAAAGATTACAGAATATTATAGCATGCCAAAAGAAGGAATTAATGAAAATACCTACTTTTCTAAAGTCAATATTGCATTATATTATTTTGTCCATAACCTTTTACTTAAGTACTACTATTATTAAATTATTATAATGATGTATTTTTGGAGGTACACACGCAAATAAAACTCGTGGATATCGGAAATGGTTTCTATTCGTTACTATTTGCAATACACAATATATTTAACGAGAGCTCACGCTCGCTGGCTCGAATGTTCAGTCTGTGTCAATTTTACACTGGCGGCAGACTTATGTCTGGCGCCGGAAACATTTGGTGTTGCCACCCAAAATATTGTTAATGGTGTTGCGACATAATACGCCACAACCACCCCCCTACGGAGAAAATAACAAGTTATTTAAACAGGAAAAAAAAAAAAAAAAATAATAATAATACACACGAAGTAGATTACACCAGATAGGAAACAAAAAAGTTAAAAACAAAACTTAAGCTAAAGATCTAACCTATCCTTAAATCTAACAGTGCGACCTGACCGGGTGGTAACTGGTTGTTGTGCTACAGGGGGCATAGTCGGCTGTGCAGACGCGGAGGGCGCAGGTAGCGCGGGCGCGGAAGGCGCTTGCATGGCAGGCGCAGGCGCTGCGGTCTGTTGCGGAGTGGTTATCCGGGAGAGGTCGCTCGCTAAGTCAGGTGCGATGTATGCAGGCTTCACGCGGTCGATACTGACCGTCACGCGTTTACCTGCAATGTCAATGTCGAGTAACTTTTCGGTCCGTGACATTACCTTGTAGGGTCCAGTGTAGGGCGGCTGCAGTGCACGGCGAACAGTATCGTCTCGCAGGAAAACATGAGAGGCATCCTGAAGGTCCTTGAAAATAAACGACGTCGGTTGCGTGTGTCGCGACGCCTGAATTGGACGCAAATTGGCCATTTTCGTGCGCAGAACTGTCACAAAATCGTTGGCGTTGTCAGTGTTATTGGGGGTGCTGGCTATCAGGAACTCTCCTGGTAGGCGAAGCGGCTCCCCATAAATAAGTTCGGCAGCCGAACACTCGAGATCCTCTTTCAAAGCAGATCGAATGCCGAGAAGCACGATGGGTAGGGCTCGGTGCCAGGTGTCGCTGTGGCACATGAGAGCAGCTTTCAGTTGTCGATGAAAGCGCTCGATCATGCCGTTAGCTTGAGGATGGTAGCTGGTGGTTCGCCTTCGCTCGGTCGCGCCAACATTCATGAGCCGTTTGAAAAGGTCCGACTCGAATTGACGGCCTTGGTCAGTCGTGACTGTAGTGGGAACGCCGAAGCGTGCAACCCAACCCTCAACGAATCGATCAGCTACCTCCTCGGCGGTTATCGAAGCCATCGGCCAAGCCTCGGGCCATCGAGAGAAACGGTCGATCGCCGTCAGGCAATATGAATAGCCTCTCGATGTGGGCAGAGGGCCGATTATGTCCAAGTGGACATGGCGAAACCTGGATGATGGAGCGGCAAAAGTTCCGAGTGGCGCGGACACGTGGCGCGTCACCTTGGCGCGCTGACAGTTGAGACATTCTTTTGCCCAGGCGCGACAGTCGCGCGCAACACCAGGCCACACATAACGCTGTGCCACAAGGGAGCACCGGGGTGGCTGAGCGCGTGCAGGCGATCGAAGGCGGCGCGGCGCAGCGGTGCTGGCAAGTAGGGGCGCGGTTTGCCTGTTGAGACGTCACACTGGACGGTGGTGTCCGTGCCTGGAATTAAAGTTTGTTGCATATTGAGAGACGAGTCAGATAAGGTTTTTAATTCATCGTCGGCGTCTTGTGCTCGAGCCAATGTGGTATAATCGCACTCGAGCGAGACGGCTTCGATGCGCGACATCGTGTCGGCGACGACGTTGTCGTCTCCCTTTACGTGCCGTATGTCGGTAGTAAATTGGGAGATAAAGGTGAGCTGATTAAGTTGGCTGGGTGGCAGCTTTTCTCTGCGTTGCTTGAATGCATACAACAGTGGTTTGTGATCCGTATATATGGTGGCGTGTTGCGCCTCTAATATATGCCGGAAATGCTGCACTGCCAAATATACTGCCAACAGTTCCCTATAATACGCTGGCCACACTGACTGACTCGCTGTAAGCTTCTTGCTGAAAAAAGCAAGTGGTTGCCAGCCCTGTTCACTTTGCTGCTGTAAGCACGCGCCCACCTGTGTGCCAGAAGCATCTGTGTACAACGCCAATGGGGCGTTAGGTACGGGATGTGCTAACCTAGTGACCTGAGAGAGGCTGTCCTTGCATGCAGTGAAAGCGTGCTCCAGTTCAGGAGTCCAGGGCATTGGCTTGGCTCCCTTAAGCTTTGTAGCTGTAAGGAAGTCAATGAGCGGGGCTTGAGTCTCGGCGGCATTGGGCAGAAACTGTCGGTAGTAATTTAACATGCCCAAGAACCTGCGGAGACCTTGGGCTGTTTTAGGAAGGGGGAAATCTTTCAAGGCTTGGACTTTTTCTTCCGGGGGGCTTATGCCATCACTGGAGACTTTATAACCGAGGAAAATAACCTCGGATGTACCTAGCACACACTTTGTTGGATTAACTACTACACCGTAGTTAGCCAATCGTTCAAAGAGCGTGCGTAAGTGGTTACAATGCTCCGTGGCGTCCCTGCTAAATATTAAGATGTCATCGACATATGGGAAACAAAAATCCAAACCCTGGACAATTTCATCAATGAAACGCTGAAATGTTTGTCCAGCATTTCTGAGCCCAAACGTCATATAGGGGAATTCATACAAGCCAAACGGTGTTATAATGGCAGTTTTGCAGATGTCAGCTGGCTCCACCGGAATCTGTTGATATGCCTTAACTAAATCAATAGTACTAAAGATGGTGGAACCAGCGAGAGCGTGACCAAAATTAGGGGATTTTGGTCGCACGGGATACCTATCCGGTATAGTCCGAGCGTTCAGCGCTCTATAGTCGCCACAAGGGCGCCATGAAGAGTCTTTCTTCGGGGCTAAATGCAGTGGTGAGGACCACGGACTCTTGGAAGGGCGAGTGGTGCCAGTTTGCACCATATCCGCAAACTCCTTCTGCGCTGCGCGCAGTTTGTCCGGCGCGAGGCGGCGCGGCTTAGACACCACGGGTGGGCCGTCGGTCGTCTTGATGTAATGCACCGTGTTGTGCTTCACCTCGCGATGGATGCCGGGGGGTCTCGTGATAGCTGGAAATTCAGATAAAATTTTGTGGAATTCTGATTCTTCAATTTTAACGGTTTTTACGCTGAGCTGGTTGAATTTGGCTACAGAGGCTGGAGCAGTGAGACCAGTAACTCCGCAGCGTATTATTTTGTTTCTGCAGTCGGGAAGTAGGTTGTAAAAGGCCATGAAGTCAGCACCAATGATGGCGGTATCAACATCAGCTATGACAAAGTTCCATTTGAAGGCACGGCGGAGACCAAGATTGAGTGTAAAGGTATGACAGCCATAAGTTTTTATGGAACTGCCATTTGCTGCACATAAATTGTAATTTGGATCTGCTCTTTTGCTTCCTATCAATTTTTTAGGAAAGCAACAAATGTCAGATCCAGTGTCCAACAAAAATCGGAACTTGGTGTCTTTGTCCACAACAAATAAGCGGCTACTATTGGAACAATCGGTCGCCGCTGCTACAGATTGTTCTGTTGGTTTCCCGACCAAGAGCATGGTTTGGTACATTTACTTGCTTTTGCACCAAATTTATGGTGGTACCAACAGAAAGGCTGTTGGGCCACCTGGGACGCAGATCTGGATCTAGGTTGACGAGACCTAGAACCAGACCGTTGCCTAGAACTGGACTGTCCTGTAGTTAAAACAGCCACCTGACGTGCAAGTTCTTGAACTTGCACAGTAAGGACAGCGAGGTCAGGGGCACTAGCTGGAATAGGAGAAATGGCGTTGACAGAGACAGAGTTGACCTCTAAAATTTTGTCAGCCAGTTCAGCAACTTTGTCCAAGGTGAGGTCACCTTGTGCAGTCAAAATTGCCTGTATATGTTTAGGCAGACGTTGTAGCCACAGTTCTCTGATTATTGTATTATCTTGGAAAGACCTACCAGCTAGAGACTTCAGATGACGAAGAAACTGGGTAGGTTTCCGGTCACCAAGCTCCTCACCTGACAACAGTTGTCTGACCTTTTGTGACTCGGAAGTGGAAAAACGCTTAATAACTTCTTCCTTTATCCATTCATACCGGCCACCTTTTGGAGGAGGGTTAGTGACCAGATCCTCGACTTCATGAGAGATCCTGGAATCAAATTGAGCAATAACATAATTATATTTGGTTTCATCAACCAAAATATTGCATAAAACAAACTGTGATTCTAGATGAGCAAACCATCCAGCAGGATGCTCGAGCCAAAAAGGAGGCAGTTTAGGACGGACTGCATATGCTGCTGGATTCTGTACACTATGGGCATTTAATTGTGCTCGCAAGTCCGCATTTTGTTGTGTTAGCCTTTCATTGTTAGCCAGAATTTGGTTGAGTCTCTCCTCAATTTGTTGGCTCTCCATGTCAAATATGTGTATAACAAATGTATAAATATATTATAAAACAAAGTAAATGTTCAAGTTAAAGTTACCACTCAGTCAGGTTGCTTAAAACTATAACAAGCAACTTATAACTATAAAAACTTTACAGAATGCGCAAGGTAAATAAGCATGTGCTGCAGATAATTATGTACAGAAATAATTCACATAAAATTCAATACCTTTTACCATTAATACAAGCCTCAGCCAGTGCTAATTTTTAAACAAACACACACGAAAAACCAATACGAAAAATATGTAAACAAACATGAACATGTGTAAAAATAAAGATAAAAATGCTATTGTTATTTACATTTGAAACCACCGAGCACAAAGTTAGTTTTTTAGTAAGATGCACATGCAGGCACTAATTATTTAGGGGAAAGTTAATCGTATTTTCAAGTTTTCAAGATCCCGCGTTGCGATGACATTGACGTATCGGGCCGACGACAGTTCAATCATTCATTCGATCATAAATCGGGAAGTTCCGCTACTCCCCGATAGGTTGCGCATGGCGTCGAGATAGGTAGCGTCTTGATGGAGTTCCGTTTCCGGGTCGATGGCCTCGGAACATTCAAAAAACGAAAATGATGCGTAGGATGTACGTAAGATGATGAAAACTGCTTGCGAATGATGCACTAAATAACACAAACTTGCTGCAATCCGTTGTTGCGCCTTCTGACTTGCGCAGAGGCCGGTGTGAGCAGTTAGGTAGGTACCTAGGTATCTACTCGGCAACTTCTCGTTCAGCGAATTTCCCGGCGGTAAGTGGTAAAACCAGCCTGGAAAACGTTGCGGCGTAGTCGGATTGGGCAGGCTCAAGATCTCAGCGTGGCTCACTGCTGAAGTCCGGTTCCACGTTCACTGCTGTAGGTACCTCCTCGCTGTATAGTTGCGTCTCGATCACGTCGGGGTCACCAATTTGGAGGTACACACGCAAATAAAACTCGTGGATATCGGAAATGGTTTCTATTCGTTACTATTTGCAATACACAATTTATTTAACGAGAGCTCACGCTCGCTGGCTCGAATGTTCAGTCTGTGTCAATTTTACACTGGCTGGCGGCAGACTTATGTCTGGCGCCGGAAACATTTGGTGTTGCCACCCAAAATATTGTTAATGGTGTTGCGACATAATACGCCACATATTATTTGTTATTTTTACAGTTTTCCTGCAGATAATGAGTTTAAAAGTAAATCATCGAAAATCATCTCGATATGATGAGGTTGACCTCTTGGTTCAATATAGTACCTACGCTGTTTGCAAAGTGAAAAACATTTTTTATTTGTCAAAAGTAAAATTCATTTACACCCTAAGAACTGTTTTATGGCAAACCATAGTAACCTCAATAACGAGCGTATGTGTATGTGTTTGTATTGTTTAATAGAACCATAATTATGTGTTTTATAATATCTAATCCGATTAAATACTAATTCTATCGTACTTTGTGTCTTTACTACGACTAAGTCCGCCATACATGTATACGAACTCCACATTACGACCGGCCTTTTAAAAGATCACCACAGGTGGATTCGGCAAGGTAAAATTCAAAGAGTATGAACAATCAAACAATCACATATTCGGAAATCAAAATCGCGTCTTTCATCTCGCATGAGATTAGTCGATTGTTCATACTCTGCCTTGCTGAATTCACTTACGCAACAAGGATTCTTTAAAAAAAAATAAACACAAAACAATGTCAGATTCTGTAAAACTTACGAGTTGCCAACTGTGTATTAGAAACTAGCTGCCCCGGTAGTCCCTACCGCGTGGTCCCTAGAGAGCATACTCCGCGGGTAAAAAGGAGCCTATGTCCTTTCTCATGCTACCTGTCAGACTATCTGTGTACCAAATTTCATTTAAATCGGTTCAGTAGCTTCGGCGTGAAAGAGACAGATGACGGAGTGACAGACAGACAGTTACTTTCGCATTTAAAATATTAGTAAGAAAGTAAGGATAAGGACTAGCTTTTACCCGCGACTTCGTACGCGCGTATCCAGTTTTTTACCATTCCGCTAAGAATTTTAGGAAATCCTGCCTTAGTGCTCCTCTGCATTCCCCAAGGAACCTATATGCCAAATTTTTTTTTAGGTTTCTACGACCAGTCGTTTCGGGAGTGCGTTGTCTGTCAGTCACTCAGTAACGGTTGAATTACGGTTGATTTTCTAGATTATAATGACTCACAATTATCGTGGCTTTCTATTGGTAAAAGCATTTTTAAAATCGGTTCAGTAGATCCAGAGATTACTCCCTACAACCTCACAAACATTACCTCTTTATAATATTGATATAGATATTGTTTCATTTATTCATTTTCTTTACTTATTAGCAGGTACATTTTTAAATATTAAAAAAAAAATTGTAGCCCACTGGTATCGGGAACAGGGTCCAAGCTACGCTAGGCGGTCAGGGCCCCAGAGACGCTTTTATAAAGTAAAAATAACCATCTGCCTACAATCTAATATTTTTAGTTTATAACACAAACACAAGAGATTTTACAAGCAAACAAAGATATAAAGACGGTAAAAACAAATGAAGACAAAATATAATATCTTTCAAGAAATTTTGATAACAATCATTAGTTTCAAAATGTAATACCATTTTTTGGTTTAATGTGGCGACTTGGATATTTTCGATAATCGACAGAAAATACACATCACTATGCATTGATATATCAATAAGTAGAATTGTATAGTCGAACTGGCGACATTCTATAATTTTCGACGCACTATGGACACTACTTTTCTCTTTCAGGCACATGACACTTAGCTTTTGAGAAAAGGAGACGCAACGTGCTCGCAAGTTTCGGTTTAATACAGTCTATCTAGGTATTCTATATCTATGGTCCATACTATTTATATGTCTATGATTTGTTCACACTGATGTTGCCAGTGTCATAAATAAAATGTCCCACTAAACCTAACACAAGTATGTTGGCGTTGCCACTAACGCCGCAAGCCCTTCAGAGCACGCGGCCGTACCTTGAGCGTCCGATGTAAAATACTTGCTTATGAAAGTAATTCGTTTTGCCTAAGAGACAAAGGGCATAATGAAATCAGAAAAAAAAATACTTGGAAGTTCAAAGTATTTGCAAATGCGATTGTGCTCCTTAATGTTAATTAATTTTCTATGAATGTATGGCTAATTGAGGATTGGGGGCTCGGTAGCCGTGCTCGAAATATTCCAAAGTTGTTCGTGTGCATAAACTAAAATCTGTGTAGGTGTGTGTGTCAGGGAACTTTATGATTTCTTTTAACTCGTTTGCGGCGCCATTCACCCTAATGGCTGTTGATTAAAGACACATTATTGCGTGGATGAAAGTATTTTAGAAGATGTTTTGTTTTGATAACGTTTTTTATTTTTCTTTCGTCAGTTGTAATTTGAGTGAGTGCGAGCTAGTTATTAAAGTAGGAAGTAAATATTTCAGTTTATCTACAAAAGCCGTATAAAATGACTAGACTAGTAGACTGAAATAAGCATTTGGCTTAAAATACTTTCTAGTATTTAAATATGTACCTGTCTTCTGACCCTAGTATTTGTACAAACTCGTACTTGCAAGCCCTGGTATTGATATTTGCAAGTATATCTCATCCCTACTGTCGACAAATGAACTAGTTTTATAATAGGTCTTTACCTATGAAATTGCCGTTTTGTATGAAAAAATTTAAACGAATTTTTTTCATGTATTTTTTATTTGTATCGAAGTAATCACCCATGCAATCAATGCATCTTTGCCAACGCAGTGGCAGTTTATTGATGCCCTTCTTAAAGAAATCAGCTGGACGGGAGGCAACAAATTCTTCAAAAGCATTTTGTACTGCCTCTCGGGTATTAAATTTTTTTCCCGCCAAGAAGTTATCCAAATTCTGGAAAAAGTAGTAGTATGTAGGCGCAAGGTCTGGTGAGTAGGGCGGATGACGGAGAGCTTCCAACCCCAGTTCTTGCAACTTGGAGACCGTCTGTTGTGCAGTATGAGGTCGCGCGTTGTCGTTTAGGAGCAGCGGAGACGAGCGATTGACCAATGCTGGTTGGAGATGTGCCAGCTTCTCCATCATTGTGTTCAGTTCTTCACAGTACACATCTGCAGTAATGCTCACCCCGTGTAGCCTCCACCCGTTTTATCCTAGCGAGTATTTGGAATAAAACGAGCGTGCACAATATAAAAGTTTAATTCTAGCTCAAAAGGAGGCTCACAAATTTTAAAATCGTGGGTTCAGGCCCGCTTGTTGTCACCCCTGCAGTGATAGGCACTTCCCTGAGAAATTCCTGCAGAAGTCGCCCAGGCCGGGGATGGTAGATGGCCGATGTTCGTGATGCGTGCGGTGACTGGGTCAATTTGATCGTCCGGAAGATACAAACTCGCCGTAGTTCCTGGAAACCATAGTTTCATGGGTCTTAGTACGGGCCCTTATAACCGCCGTCCTGGTCTAGGTCCGCCGACGTCATCTAGGGAGATGTCCATGCAGTTGTAGTAGTATTGACGTGACGGAACTGACCAGAACGGAGTTTACTTTGATAATTAAGCGACTAGAAGCACAAAAGAAAAGGCAATAACACTATACCCTTCTTTTTGGGTTACGCCGCAATCGTGAATGAGTAAATAAATTAAGCAGCAACGATTAAAATTTGAAATTTTGCATATCATGAAATAATATTTTATATAACAAAAAAAAAAGAAAAAAAAAAAACAATAAAAAAAAAAATGTAGCATAAATGTAGCATTATTAAAGCAATTTTAAATTGTAACGGTGCATACTAGATGAGAGCAATATCACTATAGAATACAGCAAATAATGTGTTTAACTGCCAATAATCTAAATACACAACAGTTTAGAAAATGGTTTGATACATTAAACGATAGGTACGTGTGCTATTCAAAACTTACCCTAATTCGGGATTAACTAGGGATAAATGGCACTTTGAAGGTACTCCACCAAGAACGATTTAAATTAAAAAAATGGTTACGATAACCTCGACTAGTGCGCTCGAGAGGTTGCAATATGAGTACGTGTGCTCTGTCATCAGCCTAGAGGCGACTGAGTGACTGACCCCGCTGCGCGGGCGCACGAATCACATAATATATCGTATGCGAACACTCCTCCCGCACTCCATACCTCCATACCGCCGCGTTCCAAGACGTACGCACACAAAGAACAACATTCGTAACATTCATCTGTAATTTTAATAAAAGAACATGAATAGTCATGGAACGTTCCGTTACATTACCCGCCGGTCCCTCATAAGGATTTTATTTCTGGAAATAAAATCCGCATACCAATTATGTTACAACCAACTTGCATACTAACATTCACTTCATCCATACCTCATCGCTAAAATAAAACCTAACATATATAACATCACACAACAACAGCTTTAGTTTTGTGACGTGACCTAACAGAACGAAAGTCTAATGACAAATATTTGTCCGTGACTTAGTAACAGATCTTATATCTTTTTAGTTTGTTTTGGGGAAATGTAACGAAACACAAAATTCATGTATAGGTGGATATTTTAAGATCTTTTATATGCCAAGACCCTAACTTCTTACCCAACATATCCTCTAAAACATAAACGAGAGGTGACAGTTTTTGAATGATACGGCACTTAATATATTTGGGTGCTAATTTCTTGCTGAAGTGCTTATCTTTGTCGCTAAGAACGTAAGTACGTTTATAAACCATGTCACCGACATTAAACTCAAAGGCCTTGCGTCTTAGGTTATAATGCGACGTGTTTTTCATGTGAGCATGATATAGAGATTTTTGAACCTGGTCAAATATGGTACTTAGGCAACCAAGGTTCTCAGCGTAAACCTCACGCGGCAAAATAAGACTTCATCACCTAGATCTGTTTCGGTATAATGGGAACCACAAAGGACCATTTCTCGTCCAAAAACAAGAAAAGATGGCGAAAATCCAGTAGCCTCATTAACAGAGTTATTTATGGCAAATTGAACTTTCGGAATAAAAACGTCCCAAGATCGGTGGTCACCTTCTACAAACGTAGAAATACACGTCATAATAGTCTTATTGTAACGTTCTACTGTGTTAACTTGAGGGGTATATTTAGGCGAAAAGAAAATATTGGGAATTTTGTATTTCTTAAATAGGTCTTGAGTATCTTTACTTATAAATTGAGTACCATTGTCCAGAAATATTGTTTGAGGAACACCATGAATTAGAAATATTTGTTCCTCTAAAATTTTTATGATTATCCCCGAAGTAGCTTTTTTTATTGGAAAAATATGACAAAATTTGGAAAAACAACAAGTTATTACCAGAATGTAAGTGTTTTGTTTCCTAGTGACCGGAAGAGGTCCCATTAAGTCGATGGATATCATCTGGAAAGGTCGAGAACATTGTTTTGGGCGGCCCATTTGACCAAGAATAGCATGGTTTTGAGACTTATATTGAAGACAAGTACCACATGATCCAACGTATTTTGCTATGTCCTTATACATACCTGGCCAGTAATACCTGAGTGCAGTACGTTTATACGTTTTGAAAATTCCTAAATGACCAGCAGATGGTTCATCATGATTATCTACCATGACTTTTTCTCGTAATTCAGATGAAACAACTTCTTTCCAAGAAAATTTATTAGTTAACAAACACTTATTTTTACTAAGGCGATAGAGGGTATTATTTTTAATTTGATAATTGGAAAAAATTTCAGGTTTTGCAGCACAGTTATTATAAATATTTTTAAACCAATCATCACTAGAAGTCGTAAATGAATTGGATGTGATTGTGGCAGAAACTGGGACAGCTCTAGACAACGCATCAGGGATGACATTGTCAACACCTCGACGGTGCTTAATTTCGAAATTGAAAGAAGATAATCGTACGCCCCAACGTGCGAGTCTTCCTGTGGGGTTACTTAATGAGAGAAACCATCGTAACGCACTATGGTCTGTGTAAACCGTGAAAGTTTTCCCATTTTCTAAGTAGCAACGCCAATGCTCTAATGCAATAAGAACTGCTAGCGTCTCGCGCTCCGTGATGCTGTAATTCCTTTCCGCCGCCGATAGCGATTTGCTCATGTAAGCTATGGGGTGCTCCTTTCCGTTTACGGTCTGAGTGAGCATGCCGCCTATCCCATAATTACTCGCGTCCGTATGTACTTCAAATGGTAGGTTATAATCGGGACAAGAAAGGACGGGTGCGGAAACTAGGCACTCTTTAAGGTCTTTAAAAGCAGCGTCTCCTTCATCCGTCCACTTAAAAGGAGGAGAGTTCTTCTTACTGGAAGTCAACTTGTTTAGCGGATCTGCAATTGTGCTAAAGTTGGGAACGAACCTACGATACCAGGTGGCTGTGCCTAAAAAACGCTTTAGCTCCTTACGGTTACTAGGAGTTGCGTAATTGAGGATGGCTTCAACTTTTTCTGGATCAGTTCGTAACCCATTCGCGTCAACTACATAACCTAAATACTTAAGCCTACTTCGAAAGAACTCACACTTTTCCAAGTTGATAGTTAAGCCTGCTTTACGTAGATTCTCCAAAACACGAAGCAATAAGGACACGTGTTCCTCGAAACTACTGCTAATAATAATAATGTCATCTAAATATGCGAATATTCGGTGATCCACGTTACCTAGCAACTTATCGACGAGACGCTGTTGTGTAGCAGGAGCATTTGTCAACCCGAATGGTGTTGTTTTAAACCTAAACGTTCCTCTACCAGGAACATAAAAAGCAGTCTTGTCTCTGTCTTCCTCCGCAATCGGTATTTGCCAAAAAGCTTTGGACAAATCGAGGCTAGTAAGAAAACGAGCGTCGCGCAGGTTGTCTAGAATCTCGGATATATATGGCAAGTTGTAAGCGTCTCGTTTTGTGACGGAATTCAATTTCCTACTGTCAAGGCAAAAACGAGGCTGACCATTTTTTTAGTTACTAGTAGTACTGGAGATTGCCAAGCACTTTCGCAATGTTCCACCACATCTAGATTCAACATCTCATCTAACTGTTCGATAAGTATTTTTTGTTTCTCTGGAGACAATCTGTAGTACCGTTGTCTAATAGGTGGAGAATCACCTGTATCGATGTGATGGGACACTACGTGTGTACGGCCCAACCCTTTGCGCTCAAAGGAAATGTCCCTAAATTGCTCAACAACATGACTTGCTATAGAACGTTGAGACTCGTCTAAACTATCATAAGAGTGAATAAACGTTTGTTGATTGTCTGTATTCAAGTCAATTAATGTATTAACTGATGACTGAATAGAACCTAAATATTTTGGACATAATTGAAAAGCGCGCCAGAAGTCAATACCTAAAATAAGCGATGAATGTACTTCTGGAACGACATAAAATTTAATAATGTGAAATTGTTCCTCGAAATGCACGGGAACATTAATATAGCCAATACTTTTAAGTGCCTGACCACCAGCTGCTATTACAGAAGGTGTATCATCAGTACATAGCTTAAGGCCATGACTAAGTAACTTTTCGTGTGCAGAGTTACCTAATATAGTAACCGCTGCTCCAGAATCCAGAAGGCCGGATGCTGCAATACCATTAATCTGAATATTTAAGTATGGTCGCGTATCATTCAGAGGCTTAGTTTGCAGAATTGAACAAATTTTGTAACTGTTGAAAAATAACGTGATAGTTTTCAACCAATTACTCCAATCTTGTTTATCAAAGCGACTCCCGGACAATGATGGTGTCCAAATAGTTTTTAAATATCGCTGTTCGAACATTGCAAACTGTTGTATGAGTGTACCTGTCTACATCTAATAGTTACATCTATGCATATACAGTCCACTCGTTAGAAAGAAACAGATGATTTTTTAGTGTCAATATATGGAGCGTAAAGAAAGGACGTTGTTTCTGTTCAAAAACCCCTATCGCACGAAAAACAACCTAATCTCATTAAACATATGGTCCATAACGAGCCGGATTGAGTCACCTACGATCGAACATAGCCGCCGCCGCGAGAACAAAAGGCCGCATTCCTTAGATAAGGATTCGCCTGGTGATCGGTAAAAAACAAAAGACTTTTAAATAAAACTACGAGTAATTACGTGTAATAAGCAAGCTAATACGGTGACAAAAATAAGTGAGAGTTGAGTGCATAAAATAAGTGAGAACTATAGTTATTTACGAGTCTAGCCTTTAATTACGAGACATTACGTGAGTGAGATACAAACTTGAACAATTTGTGCTTTTTAAAGGCTTATTTGGTAACTATAATAGTGAGTGAGTTAGCATTACGTTAGAAACGCGTCCGATCGAGCCAATACAATGGAGAAGTGTATTGCATTACAGGAAGAGTTGATGAACAATTTGAAAACCGCCGAACGGAATTTTAAGAAAACGCCTAAAGAAAGAATTAAGAAACCTTATTTAGAAACAAGACTGGAGGTACTTGAGCAACAGTATAAAGAATTTAAAGAGGGGCATAAGACTATTCTTTCGGAACTTTCAAAAGAAAAGAAGGAAATATATTTCTCTTCGGGTTATTACGAACAATATGAAGAACTGTACGTGCAATACAAAACTAGTTTAAAAGAAGCTTTGGAGCCATTTTTAGTACCGTCTGTTTCGCCCGCGCCAATTAGTACGGCGGTACCGGCTAGTACTTACAGAGTAGATACCAGTTATGGTAATGTGAAGCTCCCGCGAATTACGCTACCTACATTTGGAGGAAAATATGAGGAATGGCAAACATTTTACGATATGTTTTCATCACTAATTCACAACAATAAGGCCATTATGTCAGTTCAAAAATTTCATTATTTGAAAAGTAATTTGTCGGGTGAAGCTTTGAATCTTTTGCGGAATTTTACAACAACTGAAGCAAATTATGAGGAGGCATGGAATCAATTAGTGAAACGGTATAATAACAAACGTTATAACTGCAATGTTATTATGAGCAATTTGATTGGACTGAAGAAAATACCTACTGAGTCGGCTAGTGCAATAAAACATTTACTAGACACCACATCCACTTGTATGAAGTCTCTGCAGAGTTTAGGGATTAAAACGGAAAACTGGGATGAAATTATTGTTTATCTAACCGTTGCAAAATTGGACACAGAATCAATAAAACTGTGGGAACAGTATCTTAATACTTCTTCTAGCGATGAACTCCCCACTTGGGCACAGATGCGAGACTATTTAGAGTACAGGTTTAGGTCTTTAGAAATGATTGATTCCAACACTCAGCGATCATCACACACAGTGAAGTCTGCACAAAAGACAAAAACATTTCACACGTCAGTAGAAAATAAACCTAAATCTACTGGGGTTGAGTGTGCAATGTGTAATGAGAAACATTATGTTTACAACTGCAAACGTTTCGCAATTATGGCACCAATGGCAAGACAAGAGTTTGTGCAAAATAAGAAATTGTGTTTCAACTGCCTGTCACCAACACATGCAGTCATCAAGTGTCGTCATTCAATGAGTTGCAAGAAATGTGGTAGAAGACACCACACTATGCTTCACTTCGAGCGAGAGAGTAACGAGAGCGTCAAACCAGCAAGTGAGGTAACATCATCACCAAGTGAACAACATGAGAAATCGAGCACATCACGAGGTGATACCCACATCACTACTACATTTACTAGGGAGGAGCTGCAGCCTACCAGGGTGCTGCTTGCAACGGCTAGAGTTAAGGTATTTAATTCAAATGGTTGTAAACAAAATATTCGAGCTTTATTAGATCAAGGGTCACAAGCCTCGTTAGTTACAGAGGCTACTGTTCAGTTACTTGGGTTGAAACGAATACCAGTAAATGGCTTTGTGTCGGGGCTGGGAGATGGTCATACTAGAATAAAATACAGAGTTTCACTTCAAATAGAATCATGCCATAATCCAGCAAACTCAATTCAAGTTAACGCTTACGTTATGCATTCTTTGACGTCTATGCTTCCCACAGCCAACCTAAGTTCACATGAGTGGGTTGAAATTAATCGTTTACCTTTAGCGGATCCTAAATATGCAAAACCAGGTAAGATCGATATACTGTTAGGAGCAGAAGTGTATGGAGATATATTGCTTGACGGTATTATTAGACAATCTGAAGGCAATTTGATAGCACAGAACACAGTTTTTGGGTGGATCATTTCAGGAAAGGTGTCAAGTGGATACAACTCATCAGCGGAAAGTAATCTTACTAGTTTACATGTACATTTAGAAGATAATGATTTACTTACGCGCTTTTGGGAAATGGAAAATGAGCCTAATATTTTACAAAAGGAGATGACTAAAAGCGAGAAGGTGTGTGAGGAATTCTTTAATTTGACTACAACTAGAGACAATAGCGGCAGATTTATTGTGAGATTACCTTTTGCAACGAATGATCCGAAGTGTCAGTTCGGTTGTTCAAAACAGAAAGCTATAAAAATGTTAGAGAATTTAGAGAGAAGGTTATCACGTGATCCAAAGTTGAGAATAGAGTATAATAAGGTGTTTGAGGAATATTTGAGTTTAAATCACATGATAGAAGTGAGTGAGAAAGAGATAGAAAACCATCGTGCAGTCTATCTTCCTCACCATGCGGTGGTGAGAGAAGACAAGGAAACTACCAAGGTAAGAGTTGTTTTCAACGCGTCAAGTAAGGGAAACAATAACGTGTCATTAAATGATGACCTTCTTGTTGGACCTAAATTGCAACAAGATCTGAGGCATATTTTAATGAGATGGAGAACCCATAAAATATGTCTAGTAGCAGATATAATGAAATTTTACAGAATGATTCGAGTAGCAGATGAAGACACTGATTTCCAAAGGATCGTATGGAGATTTGATCCATCTGAACCTGTACAGCATTATAAGCTTGTAAGGCTTACATTTGGTACGGCATGCGCGCCATACTTAGTTGTTAAGTGTTTACAAAGACTGGCTGAGTTAGAGGAGCCAAAGTACTCGTTAGCAGCTAAGGTAGCAAAACAAGATTTTTATATGGATGATCTGATGTCCGGAGCTGAAACTGTAACTGAAGCCTTACAAATATACCATGAGATGAATGAGTTAATGAAATCAGGTGGGTTCGAACTTCAAAAGTGGAACAGTAACAATGAAACATTTTTAAGTCATATCGATAACAGTGGAGACCATAAAACACCTATTAAGGTAAATAATTCCATTAAGGTACTGGGAGTAAGTTGGTGTCAAAAATCTGATCATTTCGAGTATGTGCTCAACTTACCTGATACTAAAGAGCCAGTCACTAAACGAAAAGTACTGTCTGTTATAGCTAGGTTATATGATCCGTTGGGTTGGATTGCCCCTGTAGTAGTCGTGGCTAAAATCTTCATACAAAGGCTGTGGCAATCAGGCCTTGAGTGGGATGACTGCTTATCAGAGGATCTACTTACACATTGGTTAGCATATAGGAGTAAATTAATTGATTTAAAGAAGCTTACAATTCCGAGATGGTTGAATGTAGCGCGAGCCTCTAAAACTGAATTACATGTTTTTTCCGATAGCTCAAAATCAGCTTTTGCAGCTGCAGTTTACATTCGAGTTACGGATGACTCAAATAATGTATACGTGCATTTAGTAACTGCAAAGACCAAGGTTGCGCCAATTGACAAGGAAGTTTCGATTCCCCGACTAGAGTTATGTGGGTCAACTTTGGCTGCTAAACTGATTTTTGAAGTGTCTCAGGTAATGGATATACCCAAGAAGGATTTACATGGTTGGACAGACTCCACTGTGGTCCTTGCATGGCTCAAGGGAGGATCAAGTCGATGGACGACTTTTGTCAGTAACAGGGTTTCTACGATTTTAAACATTTTGGATTCAGAGCAGTGGGGCCATGTTTCATCAGATGAGAATCCTGCTGACTGTGCATCGCGTGGCTTGCAACCACAAGAGTTAAAAAACCATCCATTGTGGTGGAGAGGACCGCAATGGCTGGCAGAGTCAAACATACAAAAGGACAATACACTTGTTATAGATACACACGAAGAGGAGAAAATCAAGTCTTTAATTGTTTCATCTGATATCAACGAGTTATGTGTTTCGTTAAGGTTTTCATCTTTATTGAGGTTATTAAAGGTAATATCATACTGCAGGAGAATATTGAATTTAAAGTTACCTAAAATTGAACGACCAAGTTTACCAAAATTTATTACAGCAAATGAATTAAGTGAGACTTTAATGGCGTTCATTAAACTAATTCAAGAACGTGAGTTTTCAGTTGAGATGAACCAGTTAAAGACTCGTGGTTATGTACCTAAGAAGAGCCCGTTAAGAACTCTTTGTCCGTTTTTAGATAAAAAAGGGATTTTAAGAGTAAGTGGTCGCATAACACAAGCAGACGCGAGTTATGATACGAGACATCCAATAATAATGCCCGCTAAACATCACTTTAGCATGCTTATTATTATCGATGCTCATCACAAAACGTTACACGGAGGCCCACAGGCTATGCTGAATCTTTTGAGAACAAAATACTGGATTATACGAGTGAAAGAACGTGTCAAGAAGTGTTTTAGAGAATGTGTCGTTTGTTTAAGATATTCTAAAAAGAAGTCGACACCATTAATGGGACTGCTTCCAGAGACAAGATTAAAACCTAGTAAACCTTTTAAGTCTACTGGCGTGGATTACTGTGGTCCTGTGAGTATTCGGTTCTCACCGGGTAGAGGAGCCAAGTCATACAAGGGCTACATTTGCCTTTTTGTGTGTATGGTGACACGAGCAGTGCATCTGGAAGCCGTAACTGACTTGACTGCTAAAGGCTTTATCGCAGCGTTCAAACGTTTTACTGCTAGACGAGGCCACTGTCAAGACTTGTTCAGCGATAACGGCACAAATTTTGTTGGTGCTGACAAACAACTGAGGGATATGTTCAACAGTGCCAAATCGGCCCTTCCTAAAGAAATAGCGGAGTTGCTGACTTTGGATCGAACTACATGGCATTTTATACCTCCCCACGCACCAAATTTCGGCGGATTGTGGGAGGCTGGCGTTCGAAGTACTAAGACACATTTGCGTAAGGTTGTCAGTAATGTTACACTTACCTATGAGGAGATGGCGACAGTCTTAGCACAAGTAGAAGCGTGTTTGAAATCCCGACCTATGACCGTACTTAGTGACGATCCCAATGACCCCCTACCCTTGACACCAGGCCATTTTTTGGTAGGTGAGCCGCTATTAAATATTGTAGATGAAGATTATTCAAAATGTAATGTAGTAGGTTTAGATCGATGGCGTCTTACACAAAAAATTGTAAACGATTTTTGGAGTAGATGGTCAAAAGAGTATCTTGTAAGTCTTAGCCAAAGGTATAAGTGGAATTCGAAATGTACTGAACCAGAAATTGGTGATATTGTTGTATTAAAAGAGGATAACATTCCTCCAGCTAAATGGATTCTTGGTAAAATTATACAAAAACATACCGGTCCGGACAATGTAACCCGTGTAGTTACAGTCAAATGTAAGACTGGTGAATTTAAGCGTCCCGTTAATAAAATCTGTGTTTTAACTAAATAACATTTTTTATGTTTCTAGTACCTAAGCTTAGCTTAAGCTTATTTAAAGTTTGTTTTGTGTTGTGTTACATGGTTTACATTTTTGTGTAAAAATATTTAATTTAAATATTTTCTGCAAATTTTGTCTTAATTAAGTTTCAGTCGACTTTATTCTACCAATTTGCTCAGTTCTTTTACTGTTATTTTGCCAACCAGTCACTAAATACAGGAAATCATGGTGGGCGGTCCAAAGTCCAACAATCTATACTTTATTTTTTTTAATAGTAACGCAGAGCAGTTATTATTTGTCAAAACATTTAACGTGTGTTTTTTTACTTCAATCTGAGGTTATGTTTATCTATAGTGTACTAATCTACTTACCAAGTTGTAGGTTATAAACTGTGTGAAGATGGGTTCTTTCTAGTTGATGTTATAAGAATTTAGTTATTTTTGTTATAAGAAACTATCATTTTGAGGTTTGTTATCTAGATTCTACTTAGTAAATAAAGAACTATGTTCTTTGGTGGGCGGAATGTCCAAATAGTTTTTAAATATCGCTGTTCGAACATTGCAAACTGTTGTATGAGTGTACCTGTCTACATCTAATAGTTACATCTATGCATATACAGTCCACTCGTTAGAAAGAAACAGATGATTTTTTAGTGTCAATATATGGAGCGTAAAGAAAGGACGTTGTTTCTGTTCAAAAACCCCTATCGCACGAAAAACAACCTAATCTCATTAAACAGATGGTTTGGTACAATCCTGCAAAACTAGTTTTTTGGATTTTTATTCTACACTTAGGGCAATCTGGTTTTTTAACACCTTTGTGACCGCATTTGAAACACATAATCTCCTTATTCTGGCAGTCCTTTAGGCTGTGAGAATTATTGCGGCATCTAGGACAATACGGCAACTTTACTTCTGCTACAACGACATCGTTTCCTTTAATTTCGTGTAAAAACTGTTCATTAACATTACATGAATTCTGTTTAATATTATTTGATACTTGATTAGTTTTACTAACGAGTGATGTTCTTTGTTTGTACGCAAACTCTGGTGCTAACGTATCGGAAGTAGCAGCTGAAGGTTCTCGGAACTGAGCCATCCTTGACTGTACGTTTTCAAAATTACGGCACAAAAAACGTAACTGATCAACTGTCTTAATTTCAGTTGCAGACGCTAGAGTGCTCGCATAACATGGTCTTATATTATGGAGTATTATTTCAAGCTTGTCTTCTTCCACTAAAGGTCTCGACAGACGCGAAAACATTCCCGAAAGAATTGCTAAGTAAATGGTAATATTTTCCGTAGCACCCTGAGTCCTAGACCGAATCTCAGACAGTAGACGGTAATCGTAATCTGCCTTGTCGAAATCTTGCTGCAGAAGAATGACAAGTTCGTCCCATGATGATACCTGATCCTTAACGCTTCTATACCAATGCAGTGCATCTTCTACAAAAATTTCGGACGCATAGGTCAATAACTTTGAGTTAGAAAGATTACGAGCTACACTAAATTCATTAACGCGCTGAATAAAAGATCGCACACAAGCTTTACCATCGTGTTTAAGCTTGGCTAAATCGGAAAACCTAGCATTACCTTCGCAAGTCACTGTAACATTATTTTTTTCCGTTGTGACTTGTTGGTCAGTAGAAGAGACAGGAATGAGAGGATCTATACATTTTACTTTTAATGACATAAAAATGTTATAATGTTCTTTAAAAAGATTAGTGCATTCTGAATGTACGTCCAATATTTTTTCGTCAACGTTTATCCTATTGAGTCTATGATAAAGATGATGAAACAGATTTTCGATACGTCCTATAATATTTTTATCTTTAGTATCGGCATCCAAACTCGTTTTAATTTTGTTTAAAACTTCTAAAGAATTGTTCAAATCTTCGAGGGGGTCCAGATGGGAACATAAAATATCCTCTGATGAATAAATCTGACCGAGCTTACAAATTTGTCGCCTAAGGTCAGCTACTGTATTAGCTGGGGTCTCACCTCTTACAGCCACCTCATATTCAAGTTCTGATTTTTGCAGAGACAAATACTTTATAGGATATGCCATTTTGAAATTTAAATATTTTACCTATGTATCAAAAAGTTGTAGCACACGAATTAATTTATAGAACTATGATAGAAGTGATGAAAGTACCCCGTTCTGTTACAATCAACTTTAACAGAACGCTGTGTTAAAATGAATGATTACGAAAGAATAAAAGAAGAATGGCGAACTAATGAAAATTAAAAAACAACCAAAAGAAAAAAGTTTCAGTAAAAATAAAATAAAAAAAACGCAACTGGTGTGAAGGTAGTTTGACAAAGAAAAAAAAAATTTAAAACATTGTTAGAATACCGTCATGTATAAAAAACAATTTTGATATTATCAACTTTTTTAAAATAACAATACGCATTAATAATAACAGGTAAATTTATTAGTAACAGGTATTCTTAATAATACTGTACTTCACCTCAGTTACTGCAACGAAAAAAAAAAACAAAACACAAGTGTTTCACAAAAACAAAAAAAACTCACCGTACAATAACTAACTACTTACTACAGAAGCGAAAACAAACAGAACCACGTAAATGGGCGCCAGTGTAGCCTCCACCCGTTTTATCCTAGCAAGTATTTGGAATAAAACGAGCGTGCACAATATAAAAGTTTAATTCTAGCTCAAAAGGAGGCTCACAAATTTTAAAATCGTGGGTTCAGGCCCGTTTGTTGTCACCCCTGCAGTGATAGGCACTTCCCTGAGAAATTCCTGCAGAAGTCGCCCAGGCCGGGGATGGTAGATGGCCCATGTTCGTGATGCGTGCGGTGACTGGGTCAATTTGATCGTCCGGAAGATACAAACTCGCCGTAGTTCCTGGAAACCATAGTTTCATGGGTCTTAGTACGGGCCCTTATAACCGCCGTCCTGGTCTAGGTCCGCCGACGTCATCTAGGGAGATGCCCATGCAGTTGTAGTAGTATTGACGTGACGGAACTGACCAGAACGGAGTTTACTTTGATAATTAAGCGACTAGAAGCACAAAAGAAAAGGCAATAACACTATACCCTTCTTTTTGGGTTACGCCGCAATCGTGAATGAGTAAATAAATTAAGCAGCAACGATTAAAATTTGAAATTTTGCATATCATAAAATAATATTTTATGAGAGAGAGAGAGAGGGTCTGTAGGATTTAAACACTGACACTTATTCACGATAAGTTTATTGTGAACAGAAAACAATCACAGTTACCTACTGAGTGAGTTCTAAACCCTTAAAGTTAAATGGTGTAATATATACGCAGAACATATATGAAAGCAACCGGTCTTGGTGGGCTGAGCGGTAGCGAGGTGGCGCGCGTGCACCCGGAGGGCGCGCGCGTGGCGGACTAAAAGGGCGCGCGGCGGCATGGCGCGCGTAGGTATTGCGCGACGTACAGTCGCGTCTGTGTGAGTGCGCGGATTCCAAGAATTACGTGAGTGTAGGAGACGCGCCATCTCGGTACCGGAACGGGATACGACCGCGGGACGCTCTGATTGGTCGAGCAGATGATGTGTGGGTTGCTATATACTCCCCCTCAAGTCCTGGAGAACGCCCCCGCTCCTGGACTGGTGAATCTGCAGTATTAGCTGGGCGTCCGCGTCTCCTTTTTGGAATGACGGGTTTAGGTAACGAATCCCTGTCACCTTGATAGCGAGTAAGATCTTGGGAGTGATATTTCCCTAAAATTAAATCAGGCTGTTCTGTGCTTGCGATTGAATAAGTTGTGGGACTCACCTTTCCTGTAATTCGGTAAGGTCCATCGCGACGTGGGTAAAATTTTGAAGTTAGGTCTTTGGAACCTTTGCTCAACAGGTGCGACTTCAGTAAAACCAAATCGCCCACTTCAAAGGCGTCAGCTGGTCGGCGCGATGCATCGGCGTACTGCTTCGTCTTATCCTGTTGGATTTCCACCCGTTCTCGAACAGCTGATAGAGATTTTAAAAACTTACTGAGGTAAGGAGAAATTTGGGGAACAAAGTTTTCTTTGCTTTGTATTGCACGAAGGTCATGAACGACCTCTGTGGGGGATCGTATTTCTCTGCCGAAGAATAAATAAGCAGGTGATTTACCTGTAGTGCGACATTTGGCGCTATTCAGAGCGAAACGAATCGTCGGCAGCTTCTCTGGCCATGAAGTGTGATTGCCTTCCACGAGATGTGCTAACATAGCTTTTAAATCGCGGTTTTTCCGCTCAGCAGGATTAGCCTCTGGGTGATACAATGGGACAAAATTTTGTTGTATGTCTAAGACTGACATGACTTGGCGCATTACTGCGGAAACAAACTGGACACCATTATCCGAAATAATCCTACGAGGCAACCCGAAACGCATGAAGTATTCCTCGATAAGGACAACAGCACATGCCTCAGCTGTGGCTTCTTTAAGAGCAAACAACTCTATCCAACGGGTAGCTGTGTCTTCAACGAGTAGGATCCAACGCTCCCCCTGGTCTCCTTCCGGAAGTGGCCCAAATAAGTCTATGGCCAACACCTCGTTACGCTGGTTCATAACTGGTGTCTGGAGTAAGCCGGGAGGTTTGTTGTTGTTGGCCTTGTAACGTTGGCAGTGAATGCAGGCTTTGACATAGTCGGTGATTATTCTGCGCATCCCTGTGAAATAATAGAGTTGTGCTACCTTCTGGTAGGTCCTATCGATACCTGGGTGGCCGGCAGTTGGAGAGTCATGCAACTCCTTCAATATGTCAGCAACTTGACCGGCTGGTATAACTAGCTGAGGGGATTCACTCTCAGAGTCCGGATTGTACCGGTACAAAACACCTTGGTTCATGAGATAACCCCTTTCTAGCCATCTCTGGGCTGCGACATCGTCAGGTCCCTCAAGCTCCTTCAATATCTTTTCCACTTCAGGGTCAGAAGTCTGTTCTTCGCGAAGCTGACTCGGCGTCTTTGTGGGCAGATCGCAAATGACAGAACAAATACCACAATCATCACGAGAGTCGCTTGAGCAAATTGGTCTGCTCAAGGTATCTGCCACAACGTTCGCCTTCCCTGGGGTATATTGGAACTGGATATCAAAAGATTGAAGCTTGAGAGCCCAACGGACCAACCTGCCTGCTGGTGATTTAAGAGAGAGCAACCAACGGAGAGGCTGGTGATCGCTGCCAATTACGACTGGTTGACCATCTAAGTAAGGACGAAAACGCTCCACCGCCCACACGACAGCGAGTGCCTCGCGCTCCGTAGTGGAGTAGTTGCGCTCAGCTGCATTGAGGAGTCGGCTGGCATATTCGATTGGCCTTTCTTGATTCCCGTCACCCTGCAATAAAACTGCGCCTAAGGCGTAGCTACTTGCGTCTGTACGCAGAATGAAAGGGCGACTAAAATCGGCTTGCACCAGTATTGGAGCTGTGGTCAAAAGACACTTAAGCTCTTTAAAAGCTTGGGTTTGCTCTGAGCCCCAAGACCACACTTGACTTTTCCTAGTCAAGCGTGTTAATGGTTCAGCAACTTTTGAAAAGTTGGGAATGAATTTACGGAACCATGAGCAAGTTTGAAGAAAGGTTCTCAGGTGTTTTAAGCTACCTGGTTCCTTCATTTCGAGGACAGCACTCACCTTCCCTGGGTCGGTGGAGACACCCTCTTGGGTGACGACGTGGCCGAGGTATTTAACGCTTTCTCTGGCAAAAGCGCACTTCTCCCTATTAACATGGAGGTTAAATTCGCCCAGTCGTTTGAAAACTGCCTCGAGATCTTGCAGGTGTTGCTGGTATCCTTGAGAAATTATTAACAAATCGTCCAAATATGCTAATAAAGTGACATTTTGCAAAGCAGAGCAAGAACGGAGACGGTCGATGAGGCGTTGGAAGGTTGCTGGCGCGTTTCTGAGACCAAACGGCATTCTCTTGAAACGATAAGTGCCCAGAGGACAAACAAAAGCAGTCTTGTCTCTGTCAGCTTCCCTTACCATCACCTGCCAGTATGAGGATCGAAGGTCTAATGTGCTCATAAAGCAGTCCCGCTTAGTGCTTTGGAGAAGTTCATCGATGCGCGGCATCGGGTATGTGTCGGCCTTGGTGACTGCATTCAAGCGCCTGTAGTCAACGCAGAAACGGATGGCACCATTTGATTTTGGCACCATCAGCGCTGGTGAACACCAAGCCGATTCACATTCTTCAATTATGTCATCTTGTAACATTTTCTCTATTTCCGCTTTCATAAGTTCTTTCTTAGCAGGGTTTAATCGATAGGGTGGGACAGCAATGGGTGGGTGCTCACCTGTTTCGATGCGGTGTTCTGTATATGGTGTTGGGCCTCCCCCTACCCTAAAAATATGTGCATACCTGGTGAGGATGGCAGTGAGCGCATGTCGCTCAGCTGGGTTAAGGTGAATACCTTCATCATCCCTAAGAACATTGGTTGAAGCGTAGGACATGGTGCGTGAAATAGGTTCAAAGCTTAATTTATATTCAATTAAATTTGATTCACTGAAATGCCAGATTCCTTTATGAAAATCAATAACTACTCCAGCGGCAGTTATAAAATCTATACCTAATAATGTCTCATTATTAGTTGCATCCGGGAAAATTAAAAATGGTACCTTGATAACTCGTGATTCTAGGCAGACTTCTAATGTGGTATGCTTACAATCCATGGTGCGGATTAAGCCATCAGCAAGTTTAATTTCCCGAGAAGAAGAGGTGAAGTGAACTCCCAGACGTTGAAGAAGAGTATATAGCGTGTGACCCGCAATGCAATGTTTGGCAGCTGTATCTATCATTGCGGTACCATTAAAACCGAAAATTTTTATATTAAAAATAGGTCGTAAACTGTGACCAATGGAGGGTCCCGCAAGATCATTATCACGTGATATACTACATGCACAATTCTCATATACATCTCCACAACAAAAACAATTATCATTTTTATGAAATTGTGAGTTACACTGTTTGTTCACCGAAGAAGCATCAATTTTTGAGAATTGATGATTACAATAATAATTATCAGCACACAAAATACTTGTGGGAAAATTAGAGATACTCTTAAAAACATAGTTTTCGGTACAAAAATCAATTTTTGAAAAATTACAGTTGTCACTCTTTGACATGCAAACTATACAATTGTTATTTGAAATTAGTGAGTTGTGACCATTTTGCAAGTCGGTTTGTTTACATTTGTTACTTTCATAGTTTTCAGTACAAAAATCAATTTTTGAAAAATTACAGTTGTCGGTCTTTGACATGCAAACCATACAATTATTATTTGAAATTAGTGAGTTGTGACCATTTTGCAAGTCGGTTTGTTTACATTTGCAACTACCTACATTACTAATATTACGCGACTCAACACAGTAAAACGATTGATCACTTGACTTTTGAGTTTTATGGTCTTTATCACCATCACGCATGTCCGCAGAAATATGAGATTGGGACTCACCTTGGTTCAGTAACTTACGACACTGGTCCCGAGTGTGTTCGAATCGCTTGCAGTAGGCACAAACAGATCGTTGCTTCTTTGTAGCAGATTCCCGAGTCATAGCAGTCGCCGACGCGGGCGGCGGCGGGCCCTGCGTCGTGGCGGCGGCGGGAGCTCCTGTGCAGGCCTGCGCGCGTGCAGAAATGTTCTCGATCGCTGTCGTCGCGCGAGTTCCGAGTTGAGTTTGCGACATCGATGTGGATGGGCGCGGACTTGTTTGAGGTCGGCGTTCACTCGTCGTAGGTGTCGTCGTAGTATGTTTCTCGTCGAATGAATCTTCAACAATACGTGCAAGACGAAGTAAATCAGAGAAATTCTTACACTCTTCTCTACGCAGCCTTTTCCTGATTCTGCTGTGAAGAAGGCCGTACGTCATGTCGAGTTGAGCAGACTCTGATACGTCACCTTTAGGTAATCTTGCCATGAGGGCACGAATGCGAGCGACGAACATATCCGTGTTTTCGTTTTTCTGTGGGGTCGAAAACATTTCGATATAAACTCGATGAGGCGGCCGGCGGTCACCGTAGGCACTTATTAGGTTTTCCTTTGCCTGTGGCCACGATGTTATCGAATGTTTAACTCCTTGCCACCACGTGGCTGCATCGTCCTTGAATAAATACGCGAGGCCACGTAGGATGTTCGAGTCCGCAACCTGAGCGCACTCGCTATACGCTTCAATAGCGTCAATAAAAGCTTCTACCGATTCCTTCGATCGACCGGAGAAGGTTGCTTTACAGCGGGCAAGGGTACCATGCCCTAGTAATGTGAGTGACTGAGGAGTGGATGCATTTGCCCGCGCCACCGAGTCGAGCAGGTCTCTGAACGCTTCTGTCTGCGAGCGCTGAAGAGATGCAATAATAGCAGCCACGTGTTCATTGGAGAACGTGGCGTTAGCGTCGGGGCACGGCAAAGAGGACGCGTCGCCGCCATCTTGTTGGTCGGACGCCGCGGTCGGCGTATTCGGTCGCGAGGGGACGGGGAATGCATCGCTGGCATCTTCCCTGCGAGTCAAACTAGCCGCTCTGCTTCTTGTCACTGGCATTTTCACTAGGTATAGGTATTCACTATTTTCACCACTGTACTGTTCTGGTTACACAAAACGTTGGAGCGCCACATATGAGAGAGAGAGAGAGGGTCTGTAGGATTTAAACACTGACACTTATTCACGATAAGTTTATTGTGAACAGAAAACAATCACAGTTACCTACTGAGTGAGTTCTAAACCCTTAAAGTTAAATGGTGTAATATATACGCAGAACATATATGAAAGCAACCGGTCTTGGTGGGCTGAGCGGTAGCGAGGTGGCGCGCGTGCAACCGGAGGGCGCGCGCGTGGCGGACTAAAAGGGCGCGCGGCGGCATGGCGCGCGTAGGTATTGCGCGACGTACAGTCGCGTCTGTGTGAGTGCGCGGATTCCAAGAATTACGTGAGTGTAGGAGACGCGCCATCTCGGTACCGGAACGGGATACGACCGCGGGACGCTCTGATTGGTCGAGCAGATGATGTGTGGGTTGCTATAATTTTATATAAAAAAAAACGAAGGTAAAAGAAGAATTATTTTTTAACAACATAAATGTAGCATTATTAAAGCAATTTTAAATTGTAACGGTGCATACTAGATGAGAGCAATATCACTATAGAATACAGCAAATAATGTGTTTAACTGCCAATAATCTAAATACACAACAGTTTAGAAAATGGTTTGATACATTAAACGATAGGTACGTGTGCTATTCAAAACTTACCCTAATTCGGGATTAACTAGGGATAAATGGCACTTTGAAGGTACTCCACCAAGAACGATTTAAATTAAAAAAATGGTTACGATAACCTCGACTAGTGCGCTCGAGAGGTTGCAATATGAGTACGTGTGCTCTGTCATCAGCCTAGAGGCGACTGAGTGACTGACCCCGCTGCGCGGGCGCGCAAATCACATAATATATCGTATGCGAACACTCCTCCCGCACTCCATACCTCCATACCGCCGCGTTCCAAGACGTACGCACACAAAGAACAACATTCGTAACATTCAACTGTAATTTTAATAAAAGAACATGAATAGTCATGGAACGTTCCGTTACACCCGTTTGGTAAGAAGCTGTGATGAATCACACCGGCGCTAGACCACCAAACAGTGACCATCACTTTTCTAGGGGTAAGTTTTCGTTTAGGGCGTTTGTTGTTGTTTAGGTGCTGAACCAGGATCCAACCAACTTGCTGAGCGCTTGCGGTTATCAAACAGAATCCATTTTTCATCGCAGGTAACAAAGCGGTTCAAAATTCCTTCATTTGTGTGTCTGTTGAGCAGTGCAAGGCACGTCTCGACGCGTACTTCGCGCTGGCGATCATTGAGTTCGTGAGGCACCCATTTGTCAAGTTTTTTTACCTTGCCAATTTGATGCAAATGGACCAATATTGTTTTGACGCTAACGTCGAAAGCTGCTGCTAATTCAGCCGAAGATTGTGTATCATCAGCTTCCACAATCGCCTTTAATTCTTTGCACGATGGGTCGTACAAGTTGCTGGATTGGGGGGTTGAAATGCGACAAGACACTGTCACTGTGAGAAGGTGCTAACACCTGCTCCGATCATAGGACCAGCGCAGCCTGCTCCCAGTAAAGTGCCTGCCCAACCAACTGAGAACATTTTGCCTCCGCAGCCTGCCACGAACATAGTGCCTGTGCAGACTGCGCCTAGCGTCATGCCCACGCAGCTTACTCCGAACATCGTGCCAGCGCAGACACCTGAGGACATAGCCCCAAGCGTCATGCCAGTGCAGCTTGCACCTAACGTCGCGCCAGTGCAGTTTGCAACAAATGTCGTATCAGCGCAGACACCTGAGGACATCGCGCAACCAACTGAGAACATTTTGCCTCCGCAGTCTGCACCGAACATTGTGCCTGCGAAGCCTTTTTTTTTTTTTTTTTTTGTGACGTTGGGAAATCCTCATGGATGTCCTCCGCCCTGGGGCGGGCGGAGGGGTCTGTCAGACTCTTACTGACTAAAACCACCCCGGTGCTCCATCTCTCACCAACCGGAGATCGCGAGAACTAATGCGACTTCCGTAATCCCCGGCTGGTGCCAGCCCGTCTCTGCGGGCCACCTCGGGTCAGCGGGGGGAGTGAGGTGTTTGACTCCCCCCACGACGTCAAAGAGGGGCGCACGGGAACACCACGCGCCGCCACCTCGGGGCCGAATGAATGGGGGGCGACGGACATCCCCAATTCCGCCGCCCCTAGACCCAGTTAGGGGGGCCGGAAGAGGGCAGCGTATACCCTCCTCCGACGCCCGGTGCGCCTGCTGCGGGCTGGGAGAGAGGTTGAGATTTCCCTCTCCCTTTCCGCAGCCTCCTTCTGCGCGATAACTGCGCTGCTGTATGGAGAGGAACTGATTTGTTTTGGCCCGCGGGCCCCTTTTATAAGGGTCTTTGGCGTCAGTTTCACCCCGGTCGGTGGGGGTAGAACGGTACTCGCCACGGTTGTTTATTTATAAAATTACAAACTATTTTCGGCGTGGGTTACAAAGAGATAGGTACGATCGTAAAACTTTTACAAAATATTACAAACAAGGGATTTTAACTGTTGCCGGACGTTAATAAATATTAAGAAAAAAATCCACCATTTAGTTAATGGGCAGGCATAAAACTCACAAAACAAGGGATCTTTAACTATAGGTAATAACTTAAAAAACTACAATAAGACCCAAACGTTTTATAAAGCGTCGAACTGTCCCTCACATCTGGCTGCTTTCTAAAAATATGTTGCCGACTAACGGTATTTTAATTACTTAAAAATAACACGTACCTAACTCTTAACTATTAACCTAAGACTATAATGCGGCTGTCCTGCACATTTCTCCCGCCGTGCGTCGTCCAGCTCAGTAACGCTGGCGGCGCAATTATTAAAAACGGTGCAGGATCGTCGCTGTCGACCGTGACACGAGCGTAAGGCACAGGTAGGACGTTCTCAGGGAACTGCGCAGGCACGACGTTCTCGATTGGCTGCGCAGGCACGACGTCTGGAGCAGGCTGCGCAGACAGTATGTTCATGGCAGGCTTCGAAGGCACTGTGTTCTGAGAAGGCTGTGCTGGCGTGTCATTCGGAGCAGGCTGCATAGGAATGACGATCCCAGGGGAGTTCAGATCAGGCTGCGCAGGCACGTTTGGAGCAGCCTTCGCAGGCACGACGTCGTCAGGTGGCTCTGCAGGCACAACGTTCGGAGTAGGCAGCGCGGGCACGACATTCGGAGTAGGCGACGCGGGCACTACTATGTTCGTAGTGGGCCGCGAAGGTACCTTGTTCGGAGCGGGCTGCACTGGCGCAACGTTCGGACTAGGCTGCGTAGTTACTATTCTCGGAGCAGGCTGCGCAGGCGCTATACTTGGGGTAGGCTTCGCAGGCACAATGTTCGGTGCAGACTGCGGAGGCACAATATTCTCAGTTGGTTGCGCGATGTCCTCAGGTGTCTGCGCTGATACGACATTTGTTGCAAACTGCACTGGCGCGACGTTAGGTGCAAGCTGCACTGGCATGACGCTTGGGGCTATGTCCTCAGGTGTCTGCGCTGGCACGATGTTCGGAGTAAGCTGCGTGGGCATGACGCTAGGCGCAGTCTGCACAGGCACTATGTTCGTGGCAGGCTGCGGAGGCAAAATGTTCTCAGTTGGTTGGGCAGGCACTTTACTGGGAGCAGGCTGCGCTGGTCCTATGATCGGAGCAGGCTGCGCAGGCATTATGTTTGAAGCTGGTTGCGCTAGCGCGATGCTCTCAGGTGTCTGCGCTGGTACGTTGGAAGTAGGCTGCGCGGGCACGATGCTAGGAGCAGGTTGCGCTGGCACGACGTTTGTTGCAAACTGCACTGGCGCGACGTTAGGTGCAAGCTGCACTGGCATGACGCTTGGAGATATGTCCTCAGGAGTCTGCGCTGGCACGATGTTCGGAGCAGGTTGCGCAGGCATGACGTTATGTGCAGACTCCGCAAGCACTATGTTCGGAGCAGGCGTACGCGATCTGTGCGGTGAGTCGCACAATGTTGGCGCTGTTACGAGGCTCGTAACGGGCAGCGCTGGCGATCGCAATCTGTGCGATGATTTACACAATGCTGGACCTGTATTCGATGGCCGCTGCGTGGGCGCAGCTAGCCAGGATGCGGATGCAATCGCTGGATCTGTGGTCGTGATAAGTAGACCCTGTACTGCTTCCTTGGCTACCCCTCGAAGGCATCTTCTTAGTCGAGACATATTCTCGGTGGCTGTCAGCCGATGTGCCGTCTCGCAGTAGGCAGCACGGAATGTAATCCAATCTTGATTAGCTCCATCGAAAGAGCTACTTCATCGGTTGGTGAAATTGTGCGGCTTGGACTGCCTGGGTGATGGCAGATGCAAGTTCCTGCATGTCCGTCCTCGGCTGTTGACTAACGATTGCACCGCCCGGTGGCTGAGGCGTAGCGTTGACTACTGATATCGGTTGAGGTGCGGCGGTACCATTGTTGATCGTCGGACGGGTTGCGGTGATAATTGTTGGCTCCATATTTGATGGTTGCTGCGCCGTTCCAGGTAGCCAGGGCGCAGCAGCAATTGCTGGTTGCTTGAGTCTTGATATTTTCTCTCTTGGTTGGGAGTAACGTGCGTGATCCCACTTTCGGGCAAGAGGCGCGGAGGTGGCGGAGGCACTGAGTTTACTCCGCCGGTGTAGTCGCCGGGATGTCCCATGACACGGCTGTGGTCATTGGAACTATAGGTTCACACCGGGACTTCGGATCAAGTCGGACCTCTTGCGTTTTGTGTGGCTGATCATCTATGGCGAGCAGTTGACTAGACTGCAGCCAGTTCTGTACTCTATCTTCATTCGTAGCTTCAGTGATGACTGATGACTGAAGCGAGTTCTTCTTCATCGCTGAATTCCGCTTCTAGTGTAGCGAGACGGGCAGCGGCTAATTCGGCCTTAGCTTTGGATGATGCTTCAGCGAGACGTTCGATAGCTATTTCGGCCTTCAGCTTCGCCAAAAGATATTTTTTAGATTTTTTCTTGCTGGACCTGGACACTTAATGCTTGCTTCGACGGTCATTTGCCAATGTGTCGCTAGCTATGACATCTTGTTGTTGACTTGTCGGCGCTTCCGATGTAGTCACAATTTCTTCAGTAGACGTCACTGCCGCTGTAGCGTAAGTCGCTATATCGATTTTGGCTGTGGTTGTCGATGCTAAGTGTATTCTTCTTCCGGTGGAAAGCGTGACCGGCATCTTGCTTCTACTCCTCAGATCCGGCTCGAAGGACCAATTTGCACGATGGTTCGCACAAGTTGCTGGATTGGAGGGTTGAAATGCGACAAGACACTGTCACTGTGAGAAGGTGCTACCACGTGGGATGTACTTAAATGAAAATACTTTATCCTCCGTAGATGGTAGCGAGTACGGTTCCTGCTGAGCCAAGCCCTCTGTCTCGTGGTGGATAGATAGGACTCTATGAAGACACTGAAGGCGCTGATGTATGGAGAGGAACTGATTGGTTTTGGCCCGCGGGCCCCTTTTATAAGGGTCTTTGGCGTCAGTTTCACCCCGGTCGGTGGGGGTAGAACGGTACTCGCTACGGTTGTTTATTTATAAAATTACAAACTATTTTCGGCGTGGGTTACAAAGAGATAGGTACGATCGTAAAACTTTTACAAAATATTACAAACAAGGGATTTTAACTGTTGCCGGACGTTAATAAATATTAAGAGAAAAATACACCATTTAGTTAATGGGCAGGCATAAAACTCACAAAACAAGGGATCTTGAACTATAGGTAATAACTTAAAAAACTACAATAAGACCCAAACGTTTTATAAAGCGTCGAACTGTCCCTCACATCTGGCTGCTTTCTAAAAATATGTTGCCGACTAACGGTATTTTAATTACTTAAAAATAACACGTACCTAACTCTTAACTATTAACCTAAGACTATAATGCGGCTGTCCTGCACAAATTCGTCATTGTCGACCAAAGTCTTCGGACGACCGCGAGGTTCATTTTTCAGGTCGAAATTTCCAGAACGGAAGCGAGCAAACCAATAACAGGTGGTGCGTTGGTTTGTAGTGTTAGCTCCGTAAACGTCGTTGATGTTGCGTGCCGCTTGTGCCGCGTTTCTGCCACGACGGTATTCATATTCCATAATTACTCGAATTTTTAACGTATCCATGATGACGAATGTTGGCAATTCTTGTTCAACGCCATCTACTGATCAGATTTAAAACTAGCTGTTGTGATCAACAGCCAATCAGTGAAGAATACGTAAAAGATTACGACAGCCAATCACGAGACGTCATCCCCACCCAGACTGATCGATTTGAAAATGAACGTTTGGGGCGACGACTCACTTCTCTTGTATCGTTATGCGAGTCAGTCTTGGAACGGTCTAATTTACTTGAATTTTTTAAAATATACTTGGATAATATATTTATCTACGTTTTGTACTCGAGTGGTTTAATTTAGAAGTATCTTTAACATCAGAAGTAGGGCTATGAACACGCGCACGAATATGACGGGGCGGAAATCAAGATCGGTTCGAATACGGGACCGCTCACGATCCAGGTGCCTCAGCAGATCAAGGTCACCGCTGCCGTTACCTCGAAGAAAATCGAAGGAGGCGCGGAGGCCTAAGTTAGTTACGGTTAAGGACAAATATCCGATGCCTCGCATAGAAGAACTTATAGATAGGTTACAGGGCTGCAAGTATTTCACTAGTTTGGACCTAAAAAGCGGCTATTACCAAATTAAAATGAATGACGACTCTATTCAAAAAACTGCTTTTATCACTGAAGACGGTCATTATGAGTTTTTAAGACTACCATTCGGCTTAGCAAATGCTCCATCCGCATTTCAACAAATGATGAATAAAGTTTTTGGTAATCTGAGGTTTGGGAAAATTATATTATATTTAGACGACATATTAATTGCAAGCGAAACAGTTGAAGATAATTTAAAACAATTAGAGACCGTGTTATCACTTTTTCGTGAAAATGGTCTTACATTAAACTTAAAAAAGTGCCACTTTCTGAAAACCGAATTGGAATTTCTTGGGTATAAAGTAGGGTCAAACTGTATAAAGCCTAGTGAGTCAAAAGTGAAGGTAGTGAAGGAATTTCCCACACCTAGAAACGTTCACCAACTACGTCAATTTAATGGTTTGATAAGTAATTTCCGCAAATTTATTAAGAACTGTGCGATATTATCCAGTCCTTTGACAAAATTGACGAAAAAGGATTATCCTTGGTCATGGGATAGTAGTCACAAGCAGGCGTTCCAAACTCTGAAAAACTCGTTAACCTCGGATAGTGTGCTTACTATATTTGACCCTAATAAGGAGTGTGTTTTCTATACTGACGCAAGTAGGGAAGGCATAGCCGGGATCTTGATGCAGGTCACGGAAGAAGGCGAGAAACCCATACATTATTACAGCCGTCAAACTAGTGAAGACGAAAAAAAATATCACTCGTTTGAACTCGAATTACTTGCCGTTGCTGCATCTTTAGAAAAGTTTCGATTGTACTTGTTGGGAACGAAATTCAAAATTGTGACGGACTGTAATTCTGTAAAGTTTGCTCTAACAAAGAAAGAGATTATTCCCCGCATTGCGCGATGGGTTTTATCAACCCAAGAATTCAATTTTGACATAATCCATCGGGAGGGTACACGTATGCATCATGTAGACGCGCTTAGTCGCAACCCAGCACAATCCGGGGAAAAATCGGAGGTAGAATATTAGTGATGGCTATAACAGAGGCAGACTGGTTGCTGTCAGTACAGTTGCAGGATTTAGATTTAGTTCGAGACAAATTTTAGAGACAGGAGACATGGACGGACACAAAGAGATTTTTGATAAGTATGAACTTCTGGGAAACAAAGTTTACAGGCGAACTGCTCATGGTCGACGTTGGGTTGTTCCCAAGGACTGTATTTGGCAAATCATTAAAATTAATCACGACGACCTTGGGCACTTCGCTGTTGACAAAACCTATGAGCGTGTTTCAAATTTGTACTGGTTCCCGAAGATGAGACGTACCATAAAAAAATACATCAAAAATTGCCTTAATTGCATATATTATAAAAATAACCTAAAATACGATGCAGACGTTGAGCGGAAGCGGAGGGCGTTGTCAGTCAGAAGTAACATGATTGCTCGTAGGTTTGTGCGTTGTTCGAGAGAGGTAAAAATAACGCTCTTTAGAGCTTATTGTACATCCCTCTACACGTGCAGTCTGTGGGCAAAGTATACTCGTGCGGCATACAGCGCCCTCCGCGTTCAGTTCAATAACGCGTTTAGGGCGATGTTGAGGCTGCCCCGACACTGCAACGCCTCGGGCATGTTCGCGGAGGCGCGCACCGACTGCTTTCATGCGACGATGCGCAAGCGGTGCGCGTCTTTGGTGCGCCGAGTGCGGGGCAGCGCCAACACCGTCCTGGCAATGATCGCTAACAGACTGGATTGCCCGTATATCCGGCAATGCTGTAGCAGGCATATTGTTACGGGGTGAATGTTCATGTTCGTTTTTGCTTAGTCCTGTCTGTAACTGTCTTTTATGTGTATGTGTTTTATGTTTTCTGTGTTGTATTTTATGCGTTTTATGTATTGTTTGAGTATATGAGTCTCCGTTACTCGAAATAAATAAAATTTAATTTAATTTTAATTTAATAAAGGAGGGCCCAAAGAGGGACAGTTGTATCCTATCCCAAAATACGCCCAACCATTTCATACGCTTCATCTCGATCACTTGGGTCCGTTTGTGAAGACTGTTACGGGAAACAAAATATATTTACTGGTGGTTGTGGATTCGTTTACGAAGTTTGTCTTGTTATCAGCCGTTCAAAGTACAGAAACCCGTTGTGTAATAAAAGAATTAGAAAAGATATCGAAAGTGGTCGGGAACCCTCGCAGAATTATTACTGATGCGGGATCTTCTTTTACTTCCGCGGATTTAAACAGTATTGTACTGATAGGAACATTCGATTGCATACTGTTGCGTCGGGAATGCCGCGGTCAAATGGTCAAGCGGAACGCTTTAATAAAACCATTTTAGATGCCATGAGAACTATGGGCGCGGACGTAACGGATGACAGTTGGGATAATTGTGTTAGAATTTTACAGCAAGGTATCAATACCACTTATCATAAAACTATTAAAGCGGTCCCTAGTGAAGTTTTGTTAGGTTACAGACTCAGAACTGACAGTGATAAATTAGCGCCAGAGCCTGATGATGGACATAGCATGGACGTGACAGAGTTAGGTACGCAAATGGGTCGACAAAAATATAAAGGTATCTGCGGAGTCGCAAAAAAACGGTTTGACGGTACTCGCATAAAACCAACACAATATCAAGAAAATGACTTGGTTCTTGTCAAAATCTTGAGCCAAAATAACGATGGACGTAGTCGAAAATTACTGCCGGTGTACAAAGGGCCATTTCAAGTTAAAAAAGTCTTGGGCCAAGACAAGTATCTGATATCTGATTTGAGAGGCAGTGAGCGAACTAACAAACGTTACACAGGAACAACTTCAGCGGAGAACATGAAACCTTGGATTAACCTACCTTAACACACCTTTGTCTTTAACCTTCCTTTCCTTGGATGTTTTATTAATTTATTGATTCGGGTTAACAACAACATATGATTAACTTAGTACCTATTACAATGTTATGTTACAATAAAAGCCAGTAAGTATTAGCTATCCACTAAAGTTAAACTCATATTTTTACAATTTTAATAACAAACATTTCTTTACTGGTTATTTTTCCTATACAAATTATTACAAATTAAATTAATACTAATGCTAACCTAACAGTTCAAATTAGGTATACTTACATATTTATAAAGTATGGTAAAGTTGATGCAAGGCTTCAATGGGTTTTAGGTAAATAGACTAAACCAATTTCAATACTGGGAAAATTTGGCACAGGGTTTACTGCAATAAATGTGAACTGCCTAAGCCAATCCAGTTCAGAAAAATGGGTAAAGTGTTTACCTACCTTGACCCTGATTGTGACGGTTTTGCATCAATTTCAATATATGTTCTGGGGACAGGTTTAGAGGGAAAATGCTATGACTAGGATTAAAGTAATGAGATGTCTCCTAAGACTAAAGGGACTATCTATACATCTAGCCATATCATTTTCTTCTATCATGATGGGCCGAACGGTTGTATACTACTTAAAAAATAATTCTATAATGTTTGTGTGTTTCAGATGTAAATATTGTGGGTGAGACGAGGAGCGCCTGGGGGCATGCGCTATGCAGAATGGCCGTGTTGGCAATTCTTGTTCAACGCCATCTACTGATCAGATTTAAAACTAGCTGTTGTGATTAACAGCCAATCAGTGAAGAATACGTAAAAGATTACGACAGCCAATCACGAGACGTCATCCCCACCTAGACTGATCGATTTGAAAATGAACGTTTGGGGCGACGACTCACTTCTCTTGTATCGTTATGCGAGTCAGTCTTGGAACGGTCTAATTTACTTGAATTTTGTAAAATATACTTGGATAATATATTTTTCTACGTTTTGTACTCGAGTGGTTTAGTTTAGAAGTATCTTTAACACGAAAAAGATTGAAATGCGATGAAAATGTAACACTAATCAATAAACAAATGACTACTTTTGGAAAAAAAAACATGTTTTTAAGGTGAATGCTCCAGGGTAGCCCGCGAAATTCAAATATTTTTATGTTTTTTGCAATTTGCCGGTCAGTGTGAAGCTGTATGTGGACCAAATGCGATCTGCGACCGTAACGCGTATTTATCGAGTTCGAAAAAATGAATATTTCAGAAATAATCATTCTTTCGAACTACATGAACTTAGAGGGCTATATTGATGATTAAAATGGTTATAATTCTTTAGATAAATACGCGTTACGGTCGCAGATCGCATTTGGTCCACATACAGCTTCACACTGACCGGCAAATTGCAAAAAACATAAAAATATTTGAATTTCGCGGGCTACCCTGGAGCATCCACCTTAAAATAAAATTAATTTGAAATTAGAATTCTTAGCCAAACAAAAATTATTTTGATTTGAAATGGACAGTACTGCAGAACGGCAATTTCATAGGTAAAGACCTAATATAACGTGCATGGTCATTTGGCCATTGGATTTTGGCAGAGGGTAAGTTCAGCTATGACATCTCCATAGGCTAAATGCTCTAAATATCCTGTGCAGCTATTGTATGTAATTTTCTGTCCACTTCTTCAAAACCTGAGCTAGCAACACTGTTACCGTTTGTCAAAATTCCAACGTCAGTTTAGCTAAATGTCATTGTCAAATAATGTCAATATTCAGTTAAGTGTAGGTAAATGAAACAGAACGAGAATTTCGATTCATCGGTTTTTCTAAAAAATACTCATCTTTTTAAGACAAGGCCGTCTTGAGATCAGCTATAATAGCTTTGCAAACTGTAGTGACTCTACAGACAATACAATTGCTGTACCTATACTGAATCTTCCACATAGCCACTCGAGATGAAGTTATAAATATTAAGAAGTGTTTAGTTTTTTAACATGGAAATTGTCAGCTAATAGATTCCAACGTAATAACAGGTTACGTTCTCTTTGAATCGTGGGAAGTATTAGTGCTGAGCTTCGGTCACGAATTGTGATGGCTGCTGGAAGCGTGTGTCAACAACTGCACGGCTGCGGCGAGCTGTCGCATGAGGTAAGAACTGCTGTCCACTGGTGCACTCACATGCACACATAGCCCTCATCATCAGAAAATCAATACGGCCAGCTTTGTGTTAAAATTGCTTATCTCCTAAGTATTCTGGTAATGTAACCTATGTGTAAATTGGCTAAACTCCTAAATATAAACCACCCAACCAAATTGTGCTCTCTTTCTCTAAAATTCAAAGTTTTAATTGTAAGTTTCTTATTATTATTTATTTCGTTTAATCATTTCATATACATAAATGTTAAATTTTTTAAAAAATCTTAAAAAAAAAACTTTAAAAAATACATTTAAAAATATAAAAAGTAGTAGTCCGCCGGTGTCGGGAACAGGGTCCAAGCTACCGGTGGTTAGGGCTCCAGAGAAAGGAAACTCCACACAATACGAGCCGTATCGAAGAGTACTGCCTTCTGTATCAGGCCCTTTATCCAACCGTGTAACGCTAGCTTTTTGGCAAAGTACTGTGTTGCAGGTATGCAAACAAAGCATGTGCGGGTGCCCGGAAAATAAAAGTCACTCAGCTACTTACTATTATAATGTCCTTGCACACCATTAACATTTACAAACAGAAGGAGTACGGACAGGAGACACACACTATAGATACAAAACAGCACAATAATAAGTCCACAAAAACGTAACAATTAAATAATTTGTCTAACAGTCGCGAGCGCAGGCAATTCGCAGCGAGGGCCTTGACCGACTGGCCTCCAAACAAACATGATTTGTCCAGGGCCGGACTCAGGTCCATTGCGCACGCGACATTTCACACGTTGGGCCACCAACACCATCCGACATTATAATGTAAACATTTGGTTGTCTTGAGTTGTGTTATCAATTAACTTACATGCTAATAATAATGTGGCTGTGTTTATGTTTGTGTTGTAATTGTTTTGTCTTATGTGTTATATAATAAATGTAAATGAACTATGTGGCAGGAGTGCACCCTACAGCTTCGACAGATGGTCGTCGAAACTTTTGGCCATCAGGCCATTGGCCGTAACGACTTAGGGGATACTGCTGGAGGAGCAGCCGAGTGGCTTGGAGTTGGACGCTACTAAGATAGCCGCAGAGACTAAAAAAGATGTGGTATTGCAAAAACAATGTTTCATGTTTTGTATGGATGGTCACAAAGAAACATGGACCTGAGCCTACAAGCTTTTTGGACACGGAGAGAGGCTCTTTCACAAAATAAAGGTTGTATTATTGTGGAGCAACAGAGTCATAATACCTTCATTCTTACACACATGTCCCTCATGCGGGCATTGTCCAGACAAAAGCATATGCAAGAGGCTACGTGTGGTGGGTCGACATAGATCGGCAGGTTGAGAGTGTGGTGGCCACGTTTCAGCAATATCAGCTCGTAGAAATAGGTTCTCTAGTTTCTTTATTTTATTCTTTAATGTTTGAATTTTGCGTTCAATCTGCCCGTTCGTCTCTGGGTGATAGGGCGGTAAATACAAATGTTTAATTCCATTCTTTCTCAGAAAATTATTAAATTAATCCGAGGTGAACGCACGTCCATTACCGGACACCAACACGTCGGGGAGATCTTAAGATATGAATTTTTTTCTCATTACAGCTATCACCGTACCACTGTTCATCGCTGGCATGATTTCAGCCTCAATCCATTTACTGTAGCTGTCTACTAGGACTAGAAAAGTTTTTCCCTGAAAGGGCCCCGCAAAATCCACATGCACACGACTCCACGGCTTCTCTAGAACAATCCAAGCCTGCGGGTTCTTTGGTGGGTTATTTCTCACGAGCTGACATTGCTGACAAGCGGCCAAAACACTCAATCTGCCGATCCATGTCGACCCACCGCACGTAGCCTCTTGCATACGCTTTTGTCTGGACAATGCCCGCATGAGGGGCATGTATATTTCTATTTATATGTATGATTCTGTTGCTCCACAATAAATAACCTTTATTATGTGAAAGAGCCTCTCTCCGTGTCCAAAAAGCTGTAGGCTCGGGTCCATGTTTCTTCGTGGCCATCCGTGCAAAACATGAAACATTACTTTTTGCAATACCACATCTTTTTTAGTCTCTGCGGATATCTTAGCAGCGTCCAGCTCCCGGCCGCTCGGCTGCTCCTCCAGCAGCAGCACTTCGCGCAGCACCTCCTCCTGCACACTTGACGTATCCGGAGCGGTCCACCTGCTCAACGCGTCAACGTTGCCGATTAATTTACCAGGCCTGTACTGTATACTGTAATTATAACTGTAAAGTTTCAATGACCAGCGCAACAACCTCGGTGATATCTGGTCTGGAATTGGTTTTGCGGAGTTTAATAAACCGACCAACGGCTTATGATCTGTCACAATACAAAATCTACGACCCGCCAAGAATTCATGAAACTTAGTCAATCGAAATATAATAGCCAGGGCCTCCTTATCAATCTGCCCGTATCGTCACTCGTGCGCCTGCAGTGTCCGTGAGGCCATCATCACCGGCGGCTCTGACCCGTCCTCCTTCTGCAAGTCATAGCCCACTAACGTTCGATCTGATGACAGTAATCGCTTTGCCTCCTATAATGCTTTTTGTTCTTTCTCACCCATGACCATGGAGGTGGCTTCATGATATTTTTGATTCTAAAAGTCGATACAGTGGTTCCAACACAGTGCTCTTGTTTGGCAAGAATTTTTCATAAAAAATATATAAGCCCGGGAAGGCACGCAAGGTCTCTCTGTTGGTTGGGGCCGACTTTTCTGGAACCTCTTTGACTTTCGCCGGTGCTGGGTGAAGTCCCTCTGCATCAATCATGTGCCCAAGGAATGTGATGTTGTTCCAGCGAACACGCATTTCTTTAAGTCTCCGGTTGTGTTCATCAATCGTGGCTCCAGTGACAGCGATAATATCATCTAATAGACACGCCACTCCGTCTATCCCCGCTAGCACTGACGACATAAGACGCTGAAAAATTGCTGGCGCCGCGCTGACTCCGAATGGCAGGCGATTCCCTTTCATTAGACCGATAGGAGTGTTCAGCGTGAGCAGCATAGCTGTGTCGTCGTCTACCTTCAGTTGTGTGTACGCGTTCTTTAAGTCCAGCTTACTGAATGTTCTGCCGCCACTAAGTCTTACAAACGCTTCCACAGACGTCTGTGTGCCATCTCGTTCAACTGTCTAATGACTTTTTCCTTGAGAAGGTAGGGCACCGCGCGCGCCTTTAAGAAACGGGGTGTAGCGTCCGGCCGCACGTGAAGTGACACCTTAGGACCTTTGTACTCGCCGAGTCTTTCTTGAAATAGTTCCGGAAATTCTTTCTTATATTGTTCTATCTCCTCAGTCCAGCACAATGCTGATACTTAAAAGCCTGGTGTATAGAACCAGTTTCTGCCTAGCACATTTGGTCCATTCCCCGACAACACAACCAGTTCACATTGTGCTTCTTTATTACCTAGCACAACACGCACGTCTGCTAGTCCTAATACTTTCAAAGGGTCTTGAGTCCATGTCACAAGCTTTAGATTGGTAGCTCGTAGGGGTGGGGGCTCTTCCGATATAATGGTACGCGATCCACCCGAGTCCACTTCCATAGATAAATGAACGCTGAACGCCGTCTATCATAAAGTCTGTGGTTATAGGCGGTGAGTAATTATCCACGCAGACGTATACGCCCATCATTTTCTCATTTGAAGTGTCCCCACCCGCGTTGTTTTCCCTCGTGTCGTCGATCTGGTGTTCACGACCTGGCTTCTTGGCGTAAGCCGCCGCAATGTGCCCAAACTTTTTGCAGTAGCAGCACTTCGCCTTAACAAACGAGCAGCGCTCGCCCGGCTTGTGTACGCGTGCACACCGTCGACACTCGTTCGATTTAACGCTAACGATGTACATAGTTGGACGGAGTTTGCTTAGACTCACTAGACTCACACGCAAGGTACAAATCAGGGAACGTCACTTGATAGTCCAGACACATTTGTAACGCGACCTCGTACGTCAAGTCTTTCTTTTTCTGTAAGACGCGTCGCAAGCGATCGTCCCGCACTCCCAGCACTCGTCGGTTTCTCATCTGGCGTTTCAAATCCATGAAATTGCATTTTGCAGCAAGCAGACTTATAGCCGCCACAAAGTCTTGCATGCTTTCACCTTGCACTTTTTGACGTTTGTAAAATTTTCCCGCTTGCGAAATTTCGTTAACTTCGAGTTCATAAAACTTGTCCAAAACACTAAAAATGTTTACTAAAGGTACTTCCGTAGGACGTTTTGGAACTAAAAGTGATGAAATTAACGCGAAAGTGTCTTTGCCGCACTGAGAAAGGAACAGCGATCGTCCTTTGTCAAGATTAAGTACGTCGTGACCCGCCGCATCAAGCGCGCACAGTAATTGTTCCTTATAATCACACCACTTATCAGTCTTTGAGTTAAATTGTCCGGGAAACACTATATTCGTTGCATTTGCCGACATTTTCACCGAAATCCAACTTATTTTCCGTAGTCGCCAATAAAAGATATACACAAGTCGAGATCAGAAAGCAAACTGTTTTATTTGGTTATACCGTCATTACAAAATGTTAGGTTCACTTGACAACTAATAAATACAATCAACAAGGTTCAAACTTCAAATATAACAGTGTGCAAGCATGCTCATACTACGCTACATCTACTGATTATATCATTTAGTATGGGCGGGAAAAATTTCCCGATTGATATCATCAAACACTAAGCAACAATAATGGCAGCACATTTCCAAAAAACAATGTGGTACCAATGTTGAACCTTCACCAGAAATTGAGTTGATAGATTCCTACAATAAATGATAATAATAACAATGACAATAATTAAGCAAGGCAGTTTTGTGGCGAACTAGCGACCCCACGGACCTGAGAGAATTCTTGGTCCTCATTTCCAGGTTGCCTTTATTGGCTGGCCGGAGTGAACACTGACGAGGAACAGAGCTCCCACCTCTTTCTTGCCTTAATCGGCCGGTCTGAGTGGAGATTCGCAAGAGCAAACTTGCTCGGGAGAAGGATGTATAATCCAGTAAGGTGCTGGTAGGGATCTTGACCGTACTTCCGGGATTGTCCTGATAGCCGTGGTATACCTCTCCACTCCTCTAGCACCTCAGGATATGTTGCCCCCTTGGCGCTACGTTACTTTGTGCTAGCGACCCTTTTCGGGGGGCCCATTTATTGAGTGTGCAAGTCACCCTCTGCCATTTTAAAGCCGTTTGAATTGTCAATGGTCAGGCAGGGGCCAATAGTTCTTCCATAGTAAACGATTATTAGTCTACTAAACCAGCCAAACCCATAGCGTTTCATCTTTTGTTACCATATTCTGCAATAGTCCTGCTCCAACCGGGGATTTTCCTTGGGTAAACTTTCACAGTGCATACAGGGATAATCGTCGGTTGGTGTCCCATTCCATTTGAAATGCCTAAAGAGGCCTCTGCGAGTTGGTTTCGGTCCCTCGTACGCCTACCAAAGGACCGGGTCTCTAGGGACCCGAGAAAGTCAAAAACAATGACAATAATTATGTGAAAGACGGCACGGTCGATATATGTCGGGCATGTCACCGTCCGGGAGAATCATTTCGCCACATTATCTCTGGTTGTTCTCGTCTAGCTAACGGAGAATACTAGCATAGGCACAACCTTGTAGCCAAGATTATCCATCAGCAACTTGCTCTGAAATACTCTATTGTGGAGTCGGAGGTGCCGTACTACAGGTATGTGCCCGACCCAGTTCTCGACATGGCAATATTACATTGTACTACGTAATTCTATGCGTAAAATACTGGTATTCAGCTAAATCCGGTTTGACTGGAAGCCGACCCCAATATAGTTGGGAAAAGGCTAGACAGATGGCTATATTGTGAAAGATTCAACCTTTTTCTAGAAGGCATTTTTAAATTAACGAAACAGAAATAAAACGTAAATACTGAAGGAAGACGGACAGCGGTGGCTTATTAATAAACAGGGTTCCGTTAACAACCTGTGTACGGAACCCTAAAAATCTAGTACGTTCGCACGAATCAAAGTCGTACGCGAAGGCTTAGTAATAGGGTCCCGTTAGCACCTTTGGTACGGAATCCTATAATTCGCCTTTTACCGCAAGTCGAACCGTCTGATACTTCGCACGAATCAGAATGCAGAATCGATCGCGGAGGCTTAGTAATGGGGTCCCGTCACTGTGACCACCTTTGGTACGGTACCCTATTATTATTAGTCTTGTTTCGCAAATCGAACCGTTCGTTGCTTCGCTCTTAACGGAATCAATCGCGTACGTAGGCTTAGCAGTAGGGTCCCGTCAACACTTTTGGTACGGAACCCTATAGGCCTGATCCGCATTTCGAACCGTCTAGTCCGTCTAGAACTTTGCAAGAACCAAACCAATTCAAGACTAAGATAAAAACGACAGTTAACGACTCAGAGATTTTAACGATTTTGGTATTTTAGATTTAGACCCTAACAAAGACCGTCAAGACCTTTTAAAAGCCGAACCTAATCACCAAACGATCTCGAATGTGTTTGAAAATCGTGTGACAGAAAATCTTAACACCGCAATTCAGAAAAACGCGTCATTCATCAGTGCAACGCCATCTATCGACCAAGTAAGTAAACTGAAAAAATGATCACTTTTATTTTGCTACGTTTAAAGTTTCACAAATAACTCAACAATGTGTTTTGGTGTTTTATACATGCGTTCGTATATTTCATCTTTTTCAATAGATGGCGCTCTAATCAAAATACAGGAGGAACAGAATACATTAGGAAGTTTCTTACTAAACTTAAAAATTCAATATCTTTTGATTTTGTAGGTCGATTTTGATGAAATAAACGCTAAATGTTATTCGGGTTATCTCTTAATATTTTTAAGTACCTAGATTTGGAACCCAATTTGTGGTTTATGCGTGACGCTCCCTCAAACGCACAGACAAACAGACAAACACAAAAATTTCAAAAATAGCATATTTGTATCTTTTTCCTAACTTTTCTATGTTATTTTTATGCAAAAATATTCAATGTACAGACACGGTTGTTCTACGATTTTTAACCGACTGCTTCAAAAAGGAGGAGGTTCTATGTTCGGTTGTATTTTTTTTTTTCTTTTTTATGTATGTTCACCGATATCTCCGCCAATACTGGACCGATTTCAAAAAATCCTTTTTTATTCGAAAGCCTATACTCCCGAGGTGGTCCCATTGTCACCAAGTTAGAATCTGATGATAGGATCCCATGAAAATCGAGGGAAACCCTAAAATTTTATAAGCACATACACTGTTTTTCATAAACTTTCTAACGCAATTCAGATATTTGTGCCTGGTACTCATCATCTCATGTTGCTGAGCTGATGATGGAAGGTATAAGTCAGGATCTGATGATGGTATCCCAAAAAAATGTTTATTCAGCGATATTTTCGCCAATAGTTAACCGATTTGGATGATTCGTTTTTTGTTTGGAAGAGTATTTCCTCGGACTGATCCCATTTAAATTTGGTGTAGATTTGATAAAGAACTTCGGAGATAGGCAACGGAACTCTTCAATAAATGATAGCAAAAGGATCGGGATTTCTGGAATCGCACGTCTGTTGATTGTTTACACCAGTTCCCTACATAACATCACGCCGGCACACTGCTTGTGGTTTCACTTTTTAGTGGTACCTGCGTATCACTAAAAAGTGTGTTCTTATGTATATTGACTATTACTGCTCAGGATGTCGATTCGAGGCGAGAGAAATGAAACGCGGGTTTAGCCAACGAGGTCTGTATTGCAACTGTATTGAAGGAAACAAATTGACATTAGGAGCGGTTACGCACACATTCAAACTCAACATGCCGCCCACCAAAGGACCTACTCCTTTACTAACTTATCAAAGTAAACAAAAATATAATTAAGACTTAAGTGGACTGTATACTTAAATTACAATAATGAAGTTTTATATAAACTAATCAAATTTTCTCTAAAGTGAACAGCCCGCCAAAGTCCGGCGCCAAGCAGCTTGCTGTGTTCCCTCGGTGTGCGGGAGTGCCAGTGCCTTTGGGAGAGAAGGAGATTGTCAGTTGCTCTGCTCAGAACCGGTCTTGGTCACTGGGCTGGGCTTTCCGGGTAACTCATTTTGGAGGGTAGTGGGATCCGAAGCACGGTGCCAGCCGTTGGCCGACCGCAGTTAGTAGGGGGCCCAAGTAGCACGCCAGCCACGTGTGAAAGGCTGCCCCGCCAACTAGCGAAAAATCCCGGTATGCTCCACCGTGCCAGCCGGCGACTAGATGGGAGGACCCGGTGGCCATATCCGGGGGGGTTCGGGCGTCCCCGCAGTCTCCAAATGAGTTCCCCATAGGTTAGTTTAGCTTTAGTGTTCCACTTGCTTCACTGAGCAGAGCCTCGACAGTTCGACTTTTCTCCCCGACGACTCAAAAAAATGACGAAAGCAAGAAGGAAACAGGTTAAACAACGGCTGCACTTCCTCCTTCTTCTTCTGCTTCACTCAAAGTGCACCTCACCAACATCAGAGGGTTACACTCAAATCTCGATCCGGTCTATCACCACCTTGAGACCGAGAAGCCGCACCTGTTTTTCCTAACGGAGACGAAGATAACAACCCCGTCGGACGTGGCGTACCTCAACTACCCGGGCTACTCTCTGGAACATAAGTTCAAGAAGCAGGCTGGGGTCTGTGTGTACGTCCGCGATGACATTTGTAGTCGTCGTCTCCGTTGCTTTGAGAAATCGGGTTTTTCTGCCATTTGGCTACTTGTGGACACTGGCGTGGAAAAAATTATCTACATCGGCGTATACCGATCGCACAGCGGTGACCAGGAGACAACAGCGCTGTTTAATTTCCTCGTGGAGTCGACCGACGTAGCCCAACAGCGGAGCTCAATTTTCTGGGGGACTTTAACGCCCACCATAAAGAGTGGTTGTTCCCGTACCAGAGAACTGACCATGCCGGGTTAGAGGCGCGCAAGTTTGCAGTAACGCTAGATCTAACCCAGCTGGTGAATGTGGCAACGCGGGTACCGGATGTTGATGCCCATACACCCAATTGCTTGGACCTTCTGCTGAAAACTGATCCGGGCAGTCAATCAGTATCAGTCTCAGCCCCGCTGGGAACGTCTGACCACTGCCTGGTGAAATCCGTGTTGGCCTGCTCTCCTCCTGATAAGAGTCCTAGAGGCACGAGACGAGTATGGCGATACGAGTCAGCAGATTGGGATGAGATGCGACACTTTTTTGCGTCATATCCTTGGCGGCAAGTGTGCTTCTCCTCGGGTGACCCTTCGTGCTGCGCTGATGTGATTGCGGACGTGATTCGGCAGGGGATGGAGTATTTTATTCCATTCTCCGACATCCCGCTCGGTCACAAATCCCGGCCTTGGTATAATGCAGAATGCGCCCACGCTGAGGCACGTAAAGAATCTGCTTTTCAAGCCTGGATCAAGGCCCTCGACCGAAAGGCTAAAGCGCGTAGGGTTCGCGCGAGGAAAAAAGCCTTTAATTCTGCCGCGAAGTTCTGCAAGCGGGTTTTTCGTAGGGCACGTTTTGACCATGTCGGACGTATCGGGGCCAAACTAGCATCGCACCCTCCGGGTAGTAAGCAGTTTTGGTTCCTGTCGAAAGCGGTCGAAGCGAATTTCTGTAGACCCACTTTGCCTCCAATGCTGAAACCTTATGGTTCGCTGGCTCACTCTGCAAGAGAGAAAGCAAATTTATTTGCAACTCTCTTTCACTCAACGCTGGCTCCAAGCAACCACCAACTTTACTTCGTTGTGACTCCTCGATGCCGGAGATCAAAATCTAAACATATAATAAAATCGTAGACCAACCGTGTCTGTACATTGAATATTTTTGCACAAAAATTACATAGAAAAGTTAGGAAAAAGATACAAAACACAAATATGGTATTTTTGAAATTTTTGTCTGTTTGTCTGTGCGTTTGAAGGAGCATCACGTATAAACCACAGATTGGGTTCCAAATCTAGGTACTTAAAAACATTAAGTGATAATCCGAGTAACATTTAGCGTTTATTTCATCAAAATCGACCTACAAAATCAAAAGATATTGAATTTTTAAGATTAGTAAGAAACTTCCTAATGTATTCTGTTCCTCATGTATTCTGATTACAGCGCCATATATTGAAAAATATGAAATTCACGAACGCATGTTTGAAACACCAAAGCAAATTGTAGAGTTATGTGTGAAACTTTAATACCTACGTGGCAAAATAAAATTGAACATTTTTACACCTTATCGGTATTTATCATAACAACCGATCCACAAATCAAAATATATTGAATTTTTAAGTTTAAAGTGTAGAAACTTCCTAATGTATTGTGATTAGGCAAAGCACCATCTATTGAGAAAAATAAAATGCATGAAAACATGATATTACCCTAAAAGACATTGTTGAGTTATTTGTGAAACTTTTATACGTAGCAATATAAAAGTGAACATTTTAATACCTTAATGTTATCATACGGGCTCCTTATTTAACGTCTTCCAATGCTAAATATTTTGTCAGTTTACTTACTTGGTCGATAGATGGCGTTGCAGTGATGACGCGTTTTTCTGAATTGCGGTGTTCAGATTTTCTGCTGGAGAACCACCCTCACACAATTTTCGAACAGTCTGGGTGTTTGAGGTTCGGTCTCTATTAGGTCTTGAAAGTCTTTGTTAAGGTCTATATTACCAATATCGCTGTTCTCTGTATTGTCTTTAATTGGATTCGTTAATTGTCCGTAAAACCAGTATTTTATTTTATGATATAAAAGACTGGGCGTAGAGTTTCTTGCACGTTCTTTATCACAGTGATCTACTTACGTTTTAAAACTCGCAAATAGCTTAATGTTTTTGACAGACTGATCCTAACAATTCGAAAGTATACCTGTAAATAAATGGTTTGAATCTTGAATATCTCCCAAAGTAGGTACTCCCGAGATAAGAATGCTTATGTGGTATTCCAGACTATAATCTACCTCTATACGAAATTTCATCCAGATCCGTTCAGCCATATTGTCGTAATTGAGTAAGAAGAAACAAAAATTAGAAGTAAGCTAATAGGCTGGCATCGACCTAAGCGCACGCGAACGTTGTCGCGGGCACAGCTAGTTCATAATAAAGAGGTCAGTAGAGTATTATGCAGTTTAGATGTGAATAAGGCCAGTGGACCTGACGGCATTCCAGCAAGAGTGTTGAGGCAATGTGCACCTGAATTGGCTCCTGTGTTGACACGCCTGTACCGCCTCTCTCTTGTAAAAAGAACGGTGCCGAGATCATGGAAGCTTGCGAATGTGCAACCGGTGCCCAAAAAGGGAGACCGTGCTGACCCTGCGCATTACCGTCCGATCGCCATTACCTCCATCCTATGCAAGGTTATGGAAAGGGTTCTGAACAGTAAGCTGCTGACCTACCTTGAAGACAACAATCTCCTCAGTGACCGTCAATATGGCTTTCGCCGGGGACGGTCAACTGGCGATCTTCTTGTGTATGTCACGCACTGCTGGGGCGAAGCCAATGAGAGACACGGCGAAGCACTTGCCGTGTCGCTTGATATCTCGAAGGCTTTTGACAGGGTCTGGCACGCAGGTCTACTCAGCAAGCTTCCTGCTTATGGTATCCCAGCTGGTTTTTTTAGCTGGATATCAGACTTCCTGAGTGAACGGTCGATCCGAGTGGTCGTTGACGGCTGCTCCTCTGACCTCATGGCTATATTGGCTATTGATGCCGGAGTTCCTCAAGGGTCTGTTCTCTCTGCAACTCTTTTCCTGCTGCACATCAATGACCTACTTCAGCCTTGTCTTGTTGGGTACGCAGATGACAGAACGGTTTCAGAGAGATACTTGTCTAACGCAACAACCAGTGGGGTTGAAGTTTGTTCCTTGAGAGAGGCAATGGTAGAGCGGACAAATTTGATCTTAAGCGTTGTCTCCCAGTGGGGTGATGACAATTTGGTCACTTTTAACGCCACCAAAACACAGGCGTGTCTTTTTACCGCAAAAAGGAGTCGTTTTGACCAAGCTCCTACTTTTCGGGGTGCATCTGTTCCTGTGACTGATCGGCTCGAGCTCCTAGGCATGGAGTTGACATCCAGTCTCAACTTCGGCGCCACCATCGAGTACAAAGCCCAAACTGCGGCCAAAAAGCTGAGCATCCTAAATAGGGTGAAGCGATACTTTCAGTGTCAGCTTTTAACACTATACAAAGCACAAGTCCGATCCTGCATGGAGTATTGTAGCCACCTTTGGGATGGCTCAGCTAAGTATCAGCTTGCCGCGCTTGACTCGGTGGAACGCAGAGCTAAGAGGCTCATCGGCGACGTAAAACTGGTGGATGCCAAGCTACATAGCTTGGCTCATCGCCGTAAGGTTGCCTGCTTGTCGGTCTTCTACAGATTGTACTTCGGTGAGTGTGCCCAAGAACTCCACGACCTCATCCCACCGGCCCCCTTCTACCATCGGACATCCAGACGCACTGCATCTTACCATCCCTACCTTGTGGCTATTCCACCAATTCGCACTAGCGTTTTCAAAGGTCTTTTATAATGCGCACAGCAAAGGAGTGGAACTCTCTGCCTGCGTCTGTGTTTCCGAAAGCTTACAACCCTAATCTCTTCAAAATTAGAGTGAACAGGCTCCTTCTGGGTAGGCTCGCCCCATCGTAGACTTTGTCTCTGTCATCTCTGACATACTTAGACTAGAGTCAAGAGCAAACCCATTACAAATAAAAATATAAAAAAAAGTTATTGCTAACATTAATCTTTTTCAATTGGTAAAGCACAAATCCTAGAGATTGATCTTTTAACAATATTATTGCGGTATCTAATACTATAAACTCGAGTAAGACCGTCTTGTCCTGGATGTTTGGCAGTTATTCTGCCCAAAGCCCATTTAGCAAGTGGCAATTGGTCTTCCTTCAAGAGCACGATATCTCCAATTTCATATTCCTTTTGGTGTTTAAGCCACTTTGGTCGTGTTTGAAGGCGTGTTAAATATTCGCTCTGCCAGCGATGCCAGAAATTGGCTACCAGACTTTGGCAGAGTTGCCATCTGGATAAATGGTTGATGTTGACTTCGTTCAAGTTTGGGGTAGGTATTGTAACAGGAGCTTCGCCTATCAAAAAGTGCCCAGGAGTTAATATTTCTAGTTCAGTGTCAGCTGTATCTACGGGTATCAACGGGCGTGAGTTGAGACATGCTTCAACCTGGCATAATATTGTTGTCAACTCTTCGTATGTCAGGTGAGTGTCCAGGATTCTCTTTAGGTGGAACTTAGTAGATTTGACCGCAGCTTCCCATAGTCCACCGAAGTTCGGGCTGTACGGTGGTATGAAGTGCCACTGCGTACCGCCTACTGCGAGAATATCTGCTAGATGGCCTGGTAAGTTTAGATTAGCCTCTTTCCATGCTGAATGTAATTCTTTATTAGCTCCTACGAAGTGATCGCTCCAGATATGAGCGCACCTTCCTCTTCGGGCAACAAATCTGTTGAATGCTCCGATAAATGCTTCTGATGTTAGATCGCCAGCCAACTCGAAATGGATAGCCTTTGTGGCCATGCAAATGAATATGGCGATGTACGCTTTATGAGTTTTTGCGCCTCTACCCTTTGACATCAGTACTTGTAAAGGGCCAGCAAAATCTGTTCCACTGATAATAAATGGACGAGCAGGAGTGATACGACCTTCAGGAAGGTCACCCATAAGCTGAGTCCTCGATATCGCTCTGTGTCGAGCACACACAATGCGCTTATGTATCTGCGTTTGTATAATGTTTTTTACACGTATGATCCAATATTGTGATTTAATGTAACTGAGCATTAATTGAATGCCTCCATGTAATGTTTTCTTATGTGCATCAGCTACAATGAGATGTGAAAGTTGATTCTTCGTACCTAGAATGATTGGATGCTTTTGATCATTACTAATATTTGCGTTTCGTAATCTTCCGCCCACCCTGAGAATATTCTTGTCATCTAAATATGGATTTAGTGTTTTTAAACAACTTTCTTTTTTCACGTATCTTCCTTTCTGTAAACTTTCTATTTCTACTGGAAATTCTTCGCTTTGTGCTATTGTTTTGCATTTTGTTAATGATTCTTCCAATCCAGTAGTTGTAATGGATGTACCTAAGTTTTCAGGCTTCTTAAATCGTAAAAATCTTAAACTGTAGATAATTGTTTTCAAAAGTTCTTGGACTGTATTAAAGTTTTCAAATTTCGTTCTTAGCATTTTAAAATTTACTGATATGTTTTTTATTTCCAGCTCTGTAGGTTTGATGTTCGGTTTATTAAATTTTATATTTTAATCCTTTAGCCACCCTGGCCCTCCCCACCATAGTTTATTATTGACTAGGTTGTTTACATATGTTCCTCGAGAACCAATATCGGCTGGATTGTCTTTCAATCTTACATGGTACCATTGTGGATTGGGAACATTATCCAAAATTTTAATAACACGGTTGGTGACAAATAATTTCCATCTATTTGGATCACCTGCAAGCCACGCCAAAACCACTGTGGAATCGGTCCAGGCGTAGACTTCCTTGTCCGGTAACCTCATTGATTCTCTCACTTGCGTCAAGAGTTTGGCAAGAAGCACGGCGCTGCAGAGTTCGAGGCGGGGAAGGGAAACTGTTTTAACTGGTGTCACTTTAGTGTTGGATGCGATTATTCCTGTTTTAACTTCTCCATTTTCTTTTTCTACTTTATAATATACTACTGCACAATATGCTTTGATTGAAGCGTCACAATATCCATGTAAACTTATTTTCTCATTTTCTGTCTCTGTATGTATCCATCTTTCTATTTGAATCTCATGTAAATTGTTAAAACTTTCTCTAATTTTATTCCATTCTTAACCTCTTCATCCCAGTCAAGTCTATCTTTCCAAATAGTCTGAATTAAAATTTTAGCAGGAATGATAGCTAGATGGATATCACCATATCCATCGTAACGGGTCAAATAAGCGTTGTAAATCCGCCAGAATATTTCTTTTCGTAATCAAAGCTGATTTAGGTGGTAGTTTGATTTGATAGTGAAAGGTATCTTTTTTCATGTTCCACGTTAAACCCAATGTCTTAACAATACTCTCGTTTGTTTCAACACTTGCACTTCTCAATGATTGTGGAATTGAATCTATAAATTCTTTAATATTTGATGCCCATTTCTGTAACGTGAACCCTCCACATTCTAATAATTGCTTAATTCTTGACTTGCTTTTATTGCTTCTTGTACCGTGTTACTCCCACTGATACAATCATCTACGTAAAATTCTTCTGCCAGTATTTTGGCTCTAACAGGATATTTATCCCCTTCATCAATAGCTAACTGTTTTATTGTTTTGATTGCTAGGTAGGGCGCGGAGGCGGTACCAAACGTTACTCTTAACATGCGATAGTCCTCTATCTCGTGCGTGGGATCCTGTCTCCACAATAATCTGCATTCTCTTTTGTAACCAATATCATGCGGTACATTTTCTGTATATCGGCTATGGAGCAGATTTTCTTCATACGACATCTCATAATTAAACTTCTTAAATCTTGTAGTTGGGGTCCAACTAATAGCAAATCATTGAGTGAATTGTTTTTTGAACTTTTGCACGACGCGTCAAAAACAATTCTGACCTTCGTGGTCTTGCTATCTCCTCGAATGACTGCAGGGTGTGGTAGATAAATAGACAAATTATTTTTTTCTTCTTCAGAAACTTTCTCCATGTGATTCGATTGTATGTATTCTACCATAACTTTACAGTAATCTTCTTTTAATTGTGGTTTATTTTCTAATCTTCTTTCTAATTGTTCCAGTCTCTTCAAAGCTATATTTCTCGTCGATCCTATTTCTTGTGGTGGTATTTTAAAGGGTAATTTTACGATGTATTTTCCAGTCGAATCTCGTGCATGTGTTGTTTTATAAATATCTTCACATGTGCGTTCATCGAAGGTAAGTTTATGATTTGTAGTATCATCAATGTTCCAAAGATTTTTCAAAAGATTATCCATATCTATTTCTACATGTTGATGCATCACTACTATGTCGTTGCTGGTATGTTGACATTCTGAGATATTGCCGAACAATATCCAACCCAAACTTGTTTCTTGAGCGGAAGGTGTGCCTGGTGGTCCCTTTGTTAAATTATCTTTCACAATCTCGGTGTATACATCAATTCCAAGCAACAGATCAATTATGTTTGACTTGAAGTATTGTGAATCAGCTAACGGTAAGCCGTTCAGATGCGACCAGTTTGATCTATTTTCAATTGTGAAACTAGGCAACTTCGACGTTATGTGTGATTTTAAAACAAATGCCTTCAGAGTGAGATTAAATTGTTTGTCACATCTTGATGAGATCTCAAACTGTACTGCATAACGTACTGGAGTTGTCGTGAATCCTACTCCTGTAATAGAACCTCGTACAGGAGTTTTCTTGAGTCGAATTAATTGAGTTGCATTCTCTGTAATGAATGATGCCTGTGAACCAGGATCGATTAATGCTCTTAATGTAGTCACGCGACCACATTCACTCTTGACCGGTACCAGCGCTGTCGCTAGTAACGCTCTTCTCTGTTTGTATGCGAAGTTCACTATAATTGACTCATCCTGATGATTTTCTTGTGTGTTACTAGGCGTTTGTGTTGAGGAGATTACAGGTGGGTTGTTATTCTTCTCTGTATCCTGAGAATCTTCTCCCTTCTTCTTTTGATGAAGAAGTGATTACAATAATGCACTGGATGGCCTGGTGATAAGCAGTTGTAGCATAATCGATTGTTTTTAATGATCTCATGTTTCTTATCCGTGGCATAGAAGATGTTGGCTGTTACATAATTTGCAAGTAATTTGTAAGCACGCTCCTTATTTGTTTTTTGAGTGCTAGATGAAGGCGAACACGTTAACTCGAGTGTATGGATTCGATTTTCCAAAAAATTAATCATATTTTGTAATGTAGGTAGATCAGTTTCACATTCGCGACTTACGTGTGATTCCCATTCTCAGAATCAAATTTCTGCACGGTAATGTAAATGATTACTGGGTTTTTTTTTTTTTTTTACTATTGATAGGCACGCATTTGACCACTATCTCACCTGATGGTAAGCGAGGATGTGGTCGAAGATGGAGCACGCTTGCCTAGAAATAATCTATTCACTCTTGATTTAAAGACTCCCAGGTTGTAGCTATCAGGAAACACAGACTCCGGCAGGGAATTCCACTCCTTAGCTGTACGCACTATGAATTCAAATTCAAAGTATTTTATTTCAAATAAACCATTCACAGGCACTTTTGAAACGTCAAGGTCGGTCAGTCAAAAACATGGAAGCTATTTGCACGTTCCAAAGCGTAGATCTCTATGGAGAAGAACGTGCAAGAAACTCCACGGACACTCTTTTAAATCATGTTCTGTTTTACAAAATTCCAAGTTACATATACTTGTTGCTTCTGCATGTGAGGACAATGCAAAGGAAAAAAAGAAGGGCTTATTATAAGAATTTTAAATATAAAGATTAAAATAAGCCAATGGCAGTTAAGAGATGACCAGTCTCAACCGACGGCGCCTGTTCACGAACATGACGCGTGTATCGGCACCCTTCAGCTCAACCATTTCGAAGGGAACCGAATGATCAAACCCACGCGCCGCCATCAGCGAGACATTTGAGTGAGCATGACATGCTCTCAACCACCATGCTCGTTCATGTCCAACAAGTAAAACTATAATTACTCACATAAAATGTAAATGGTTTCATGGTACTCACATTTACAAAATTTGAAAAATATGCTTCTACCTTACACAAAACTATGGTTGTCAATGACCAAATAATGAAAAATAAATTAATAAAGAGAACGATTAAGTTCTTACATCAAAAAGAATAAATAAGTAATTAATATAATAATATAATTTGTATGTATATAAGAATAAATAAACGAAATAATGTAAGAACCTCTAAAAGGAGCGAGCATCTCTTCCAAATATAAAAACATAAAGACCTAAAAAGTGGACCTAAGCAGCTGTGACTGTGGAGCAGGACCAGCATTTAGCCAAGCGTTTTTATCGAGGATATAATCTTCCAGTTTATAATACGCTTGTCTACATAGTGTGCGAATGTGTTCCTAAAACGTTTTGTGCGTATGGGTGGGATGTCCACCATGTACCGGTGGCGCATCGCCGTTCGTCTTGTGGTCCGATGATGGAACGGGCTTGGCGGAATTAAATTATGCAATTCCGTCGCACATTCCCCAAAATGCAACCGGTAAAAAACCGACAGGCTAGCAACTCGTCGTCGATGTTCAAGACTTTGGAGCTTCGACGCGACGAGCCTCTCATTGCCGATGATCCTCTTGGCTCGTTTTTCAATTGACTCAAGGGCATCAAGCTGGTATCTGGCAGATCCGTCCCAAAGATGAGAGCAGTATTCCATACACGATCGAACTTGCGCTTGATAGAGTTTGAGCAGCTGTTCCGGCGTGAAGTACCGTCTCACCTTAGCCAGAATCCCCAACTTCTTTGCAGCCACTTGAGCTTTTGCCTCTATGTAAGGGCCAAAATTGAGAGTAGATGTTAATGTAACCCCAAGAAGCTCAAGATGGTCGGTTATCGGCACGGTTTCACCGCGGAAAGATGGAGCTGGGTGGAATTGGCTCCTTTTGGCGGAAAAAAGATACGCTTGGGTCTTAGCAGCATTGAACTTGACCAGATTGGCATCGCCCCATTCAGAGACAGCCTGTAAGGACACGTTCAAGCGCTCAACCATTGCCTCCCGGAGAGACCGGATCTGCGACCCACCAGCTCGTGCGTCGGACACTTATCTCTCAGCAACAGTGCTGTCTTCTGCATACCCAAAGGTACCGGGTTTAAGCATATCATTAATATGCAGCAAGAATAGTGTTGCCGAAAGCACCGACCCCTGAGGAACCCCGGCATTAATATCCAGCAGTCCAGACGAGCAGCCATCTATGACCACTCGGATAGACCGATCCCTCAGGAAATCTGCGATCCAATCACACAAACCGGCGGGCAGACCGAAGGAAGGAAGCTTACTAATAAGGCTATCCAGCCAGACCCTGTCGAAGGCCTTCGAGATGTCAAGGGAGACCGCCAGTGCCTCCCCGTACTTCTCTATGGCCTCACTCCAGATGTGAATGGCATACGCTAGAAGATCCCCAGTTTACCGATTTCGGCGAAACCCGTATTGCCGGTCACTAAGGATATCATTCGCTTCTAGGTACGCCAGAAGCTTATGATTCAGTACGCGTTCCATAGTCTTACAGAGTATGGACGTTACCGAGATGGGTCTATAATTCGACGGGTCAGCTCAACTACCCTTCTTGGGCACGGGCTGCACGTTAGCTTGCTGCCAAGCCTTCGGCACTTTTCCAGTCTCGAACGAAAGGCGAAATAGGCGTGTCAAGATCGGAGACAGCTCAGGCGCACACGTCTTCAGAACAATTGCCGTTATAGCGTCGGGACCACTAGCCTTGTTCACGTCTAGCTTACGCAGTACCCTACGGACGTCCTTCTGATGAATGCGAATGTTCGACATACTCGACTCGCATTCACCAGGAGAGGCGGAGGGCGTCGCGCCACCAGGATCCAGACGTGAAGATTCCGCAAACAAAGAGGCAAACAAGTTCGCTTTCTCCTCAGCGGAGTGGGCCAGCGTCCCGTCGGGTCTCAGCAGTGAGGGGCGGCTGAAGTTCGATTCGACCGACTTAGCCAGGGACCAAAAAGCCTTACTACCTGCTGGGTATGAAGCAAGTTTGTTCCCTATTCGGCTAATGTGGTCAAACCGAGCCCTCCGCAACACCTTCTTGCAAGACTTAGCAGCCCTGTTGAAGGCTCTCTTCTTCTGACTCACGTCATTTGCTTTGCGCGTACGAGCGTCGACCCATGCTAGGTACGCCGCGTGCTTAAGCGCATCAGCGCGATTGCACTCGGCACCAAACCAAGGACGAGCTTCGCCAGATATTGCTATGTTAGAGAACGGAATGAAGTACTCCATTCCCCTCCACAACACATCCGTCACGGCGTCCGCGCACGACGTAGTGGACAGTGGAAGAAAAGCAAGTAGGCTGCCAAGGGTAACATGCGAAGAAAGATCGCATGCCATCCCAATCTGCTGACTTGTATCGCCATACCCGCCGGGTGCCTCTTGGGCTAGGATCGGGCGGAGAGTAGACAGACACAGACTTCACCAGACAGTGGTCGGAACTACCCAGTGGTGATGAAATCGACACAGAATAGCGGTCTGGATCTGTTGTCAGCAAAAGGTCCAAGCAATTGGCAGTGTGCGAATCAACATCCGGCACCCTCGTTGCCCCCTGGACCAGCTGGGTAAGATTTAACGCAAGCGCTAGCTTTCGCGTCTCTCGTCCAGCATGGTCTGTGCACTGGTATGGGAAGAGTCACTCCTGATGGTGGGCATTGAAGTCCCCCAGTAACACCAATCGGGCAGAAGGGTACCGCTGCTGAGCCGCATCCGCCGCCTCACTCAGGTGCTGTGTAAGCCCAGTTGTCTCCAAATCACCGCTGTGCGAACGGTAGACGCATGCGTAGACAATTTTGTCTAGACCTGTGTCCACTATAGCCCACAGCGTTGAAAACCTAGAGTCTTCAAGGTAGCGGAGACGCCGATAGCAGATGTCGTCCCGGGCGTACATGCATACGCCCGCGCGGGGTTTGAAGCGGTGCTCCAGGGTAAACCCTGGGTAAGACAGGTATGACACGTCCGACGGACATCCGATCTGCGTCTCCGACAGGAACAAGAGCGCTGGTTTCTCGGTCTCAAGGTGGTGATGGACTGCGGCGAGATTTGAGTGCAGACCTCATATATTAGAGAGGTGCACTTTATGCGAAAAGACGTGCTGCCGCTGTACAGCTTTTCTCTTTTTATTCCTGTTCATAAAAGTGATGGAGGTTGAGGAGAAGGAAGTGAAATGAGGTTCCAAGCTGCTAACCTTCAGGCACGCCCTGACAGGACGACATCTTTGGGGGACTAGTCTGGAGACTGCGGGGATGCCCGAGCCCCCCCGGGAATGTCCATCGGGCCCTTTCATCTGGTCGCCAACCAGCACGATGGTGCATTCCGGGATTTTTCGTCAGATGGCGGGGCAGCCTTTCATGTGTGGCTAGCACACTACTTGGGCCCCCAACTATCTGCGGTCGGCCAGCGGCGCACCGTGCCTCGGATCCCGCTACCCTCCAAGACTAGTCTCCCGATACGCCCATGCCAGGGCTAGCCTGGCTGGTCTGCCTGCATTGGAACAACTATTTCGACCCAACTCCTCTGAATTGGCTACACTGAGCATCGTACCGGAACACAGCTAAGCCGCTTGGCGGTACGTATTTGCCCAGTGGGTGGTCACAAGCCATCGGCCGAAGCCTACCACCAGGTGGGATTACTGGGTCCCATGATGTTGTTGAAATATTCAAAGAATCCAAACTATTTAAACACTCCTTTGTACTATCTATCAGAACTTTCAATTGTCCCGGCCATTGTGTGCTAAACTTTTTAAATGAAAATAGCCTTTTCAGTATTGCATTCACTATAAGCCGCTTGTGGCTATATCTATTTTTCAAAGTTTCCCATGCCCTATGATAATTCTGTTCTGTGACTGGAATATGTTTAATTGTATTTCTAGCTTCGCCAGTCAAATACGAATTGAGATAATGCAGCCTTTGTAAGTTTGTACGTCACTCAATGTCTTATTCTTCGAAATTAAAGCCGTAAAATTATCCTCAAAAGATACATACATACATGCCCGTAAATGTAGGTAAGTTGACCCTCGGAAATTTGACCTCGGTGCTGTTCGAACTGTCTTGTTGTGATGAACATGATGATGTATTTTGAATCATATCTCCTTTCTCTGTATTCAATAACTGAAGCGTATCTGTCATGTCTGTCTTCACATCCAAATATATTTCTTCACACTGGCTGTATAGATCGTCGGTGGAATAGGCCATGTTTTTTCGTTGTTCTTTCTTAGTAATACTTAATAACTGCTGATAATTGTTCCGGTATGAGTTCCAATATTCTTCTAAACACTGTAGTCTTGCTTCAACGTAGCCTTTAGTTAGTCTTGCTTTCGGTGTCTTCTTAAAGTTTGCCTTAGCCTTCAAAATGTTGTCCGAAAAGTGTTCGAAAAAAATCTAATGTTTGTTCCGCGTTATCCATTATAATAACTTGACGATTTTAACAGTCTTTAGAAAACGTTCACTTCGTTATTTTAAACACCACACCATCACACCATATAACTGCGATTTGTATAACAGCTGTCGATACTCCTTTTTTCCGCTCGCGCAGCTTCATATAAAAACTACTCGGCGACGATTCTGAGAACTCTGGTCACTGATAATATTATTTCTTCAATCCGTCTCGTTTTGGAACATGTTCTTATGTGGATAAGGTTGATTATTGACTGCTCAGGATTTCGATTCGAGGCGAGAGAAATTAAACGCGGGTTTAGCCAACGAGGTCTGTATTGCAACTGTATTGAAGGTAACAAATTGACATTAGGAGCGGTTACGCACACATACAAACTCAACAAAGTGAAAAATAAAAAATCTTTTTAACAAAAAAATAAAACCGACTTCCAAATACAAAACACTACAAAGTAAAAAATAACTTTAATTTCGGAAGTCGGTGTTCAAAAACGACAAAAACCAAAAACATCGATTTTTTGGAAGTCGGTTTTATTTTTTTGTTAATTTTTTTTTTATTATATATGTATATGATTTAAAAATATAATATATAAGTATAGTTTATTGAATAAAGGAAAACAATGACAATAATGACAATTAAGGTTATCTATTGGAGGTGACACCATAATATCTGCCCTGGTGTCACCCATGCTAGCTACGCTACCAGAACTGGGGTGGGAAGCCCCATTCAGTAGGTCGGGCCAACTGACTGGCTTAGTCAGACATTCATCCGGTGTTTACATAAGATGTCGTTGCAGGCGACAGGCGAAGGCGAGGCGGAGCACGTGAGCGCTGAGGCCGCCGCTCTGCATGAGCGCCTCGTCGCCTACGTGCACGCGCTGGCGGGCGCACACGTGAGTACTGCCGAGCGCGCCCGACCGCGCCCGACCGCGCCCGAGTGCCCGACCGCGCCCGAGTGCCCGACCGCGCTCACCCGACCCTCGCTGTCCGCAGGAGCCGCGCTCCGGCGTGTGGGTGGAGCACTCGTACGCGCGCGCGCGCGGCGCCCCGCACGCGCCCGCCGCGCACGTGCGCGTGCTGCTGGCGCCGCGCCTGGCCGCCGAGCGCGCCGACGTCGACGTGGAGCGCGCCGAGCCGCCGCCGCCCGACCTGCCCTCGCCGCCCTCGCCGTCCTCGCCCCTCGCGCCCGAGCACGACGACGCCGACACCCACGACGACTGGGAGGCGCGAGTCACCGCGCTCGCGCCCAGCGCCGTGCACGCGCGCCTCGCCGAGCAGGCGCTCGACACGCTGCGCCGCATGCGCCTCGAGCGCCTGGCGGGCGGCGGCGCGACCGGGGGGGCGGCGGCACGCACGGCGGCGCGGCGTCTGCGCCTGGCGCTGGCGAGCGCGGCGGCGCACGGGGGCGCGCACGCGCAGCGCCCGGCCGCGTGGCTACACGCCACGTTGCACGCCTACATGCCGGCGCACGCGCGGCGCCAGTACGGCGCGGTGGTGGGCGAGCTGGCGCGCGCGGCGCCGCGGCTGGCGCAGCGCCTGACGGGCGCTCGCACGGCGCCGGCGCCGGAGAGCGCGCTGGCGCGCGTGGGGCCGGCGCGCGACGCGGCGGCGCGGCCGTGGCTGGTGTGGCTGGGTGTGGGGCGCGCGCGCCTGGACGCGCGCTGGACGCGGCGACTGGGCGCGCTTCTGCACACGCGCGTGCTGCGTTGCGCGGACGGCGCCGGCGGCGCGCCGGACGCGTGGTGCGCGGCGGTGGCGGGCAGCGCGCGCGCCGCGCTCGCCGACACGCTGGCGGAGGCCGGGTGAGTACCGCGACGGCGATTTAAAGTTGGTAATGATTAGTTTATTTGCTTCATTATGGTTATATTTAGTATCAATGGAGTGTTATTCCTACAGGAACACGTGTAGTGGGTGATGCCTCAGTTGTAAAAAATAGCCACGGCGCCTACCTTGCAATATTCATTGGGCACATGATGGGTTGTCTATCTATCTGCTGTCCGTCCGTCCGTCCGTCCGTCTGTCACAGCCATTTTTCTCCGGATCCACTCGACCGATTCTGTTGAAATTTGGTACACATAAATGGACTTCTGTGACCCAAACACAGAAGCGTTCGTAAATTATAAATTTTTTTGAATGGTGGTCAAACTAGATAATGTCAAAATAAAGTTTTGTGTACAATATCGCGTGACATATTAAATGAAAGGGCTTACTGTGGGGGTTTTAATGGTTTTGAAGTTATTCAAGAAATTGTACGAAAAATGACACCCCCCCCCCTTATCTCCGTAACTACTGAGCCTAAAATTTTGAAAAAAATGGAGATCATAGATTTTACCTATAGATTTCAGGAGGATCTATAACAATTCTATAGTGTTAAAACAACATGTTAAAAAAAAAGAAATTCGTTCGGAACCCTTTGCACGCCTTAGTCCGACTCGCACTTGGCCAGTTTATTTTTTGCTTTCACGTGTATGTTACGAACGATGTCGCGGGCAGCAGCTGGTATAATTATAATGAACTAGTTGACCCACGCAACTTCGTCTGCGTCACAATTTTCATTACTGCTCCGCTCCTATTGGTCTTAGCGTGATGATATGTATGCCTATTAAACAACGCAATCTACATGGTTTTTAAGTCGAATTATTTTTATACATTACCCACTCATTTTAGCGTTCGCTTGTCCAGTAATTGGCTCACAAGTAGATAGCTAGGGCTTATAATATGTTTGAAAATTTAAAGCCTGAGTTGAACATTAAGAGTCCTACAAGAACGGACTCTATATTCTCACTATTAATAATTTCATTAACCCTTATCATGACTTATAATACACATCTTTATAAATTTACTACGAATATTCCAGGGCGTCTCAAAGTCTCAATTACCTTAGGGCCTGAAAGTTAAGAATGACTCTTCTTCACAGCGTTTAGTTCATTTAAGACGAAGACATACGCCTGCAACCATCCTGCGACCTTGAGGTAACAAAAAGCGCACTCGTTGCACACCTGCGCGACCCATTAAAATATGCAAGGCGGTTTTGGTCCGATTGTCGTTTGTATGGCCGTGTTTATTTATTTATTTCGGGAAAACAAACAGTTACACAATAGCCTTCCTCGATAAATGGGTTATCTAACACTGAAAGAATTTATCAAATCGGACCAGTAGTTCGTGAGATTAGCGCGTTCAAGTAAACAAACAAACAAACTCTTCAGATTTATATATTAGTATAGATAAATTCTTTACATCGCGTACTAGTTTTAGATAACACATCAATACCCATCAAACAACATAAGTTACGCTGACGACATGGTGTGGCTGAGCCCATCGATCAGTGCCCTCAGGCGCTTCATTAAGTTGTGTGAGTGCTATGCGAAGGCCCATGGGCTCAGGTATAACACGGCCAAGAGTGAGATGATGGTGTTCAAGTCCGGTACGAAGAGCTTAAATGGCAGTGCTCTCAAAATAGTGGCGCAATTTAAGTACCTGGGCCACTGGGTCACCGAGGCCCTCACAGATAACGTGGATATTGAAAGGGAACGCAGGGCATTGTCAGTCAGAGCTAATATGCTGGCCCGTAGGTTTGCACGCTGTACTACACAGGTAAAAATGACTTTATTCAAGGCGTACTGTCAGTCATTTTATACGGGGCAGCCCCAACAGCTTACTGAAGCTCATTGTAGGGAGAATGGATGTGGATTGTTATTTCATGGAGCATTGGACAAAGTTACATATACGGGTAGTGCGGGCCTGATCCAATATTTCCAATGTTATGTGTTTGTTTGTTTGTTTCCCTTGTTTTGTTTGTGTCTCGTTATATTTTATTTAAATTAAATCTATGGATGTTTATAATTGTAATTATTATGATTGTAATCTATCTGAAATAAATAAATTGAATTGAATACCTACAAAAAAGTCCGCGATAACACATCTCTATCTTTTAAGGTTGACTCACAATAACCATTTTTATGATTTTCAATATCAATAAATAAAATATTGCTTCATTTGCAGAGGTGTTTTCACCAATACAAATCCTTATCTTAATAAATATGTTAGTCATCTTGAGTGTTTCATTTAGAGCAAAATTACCGTTCACACCATTTAATTTGGATGAATATCTTAGGATATATCTCAAAATTAAAGTAAGTCGCACAACCAAATAATTATAACGGAGTTAGAGATTTCCCGAACTGGTAGACACCTGAGAGCAGTCGTCGTTGACGGTTGTCTATTGCACTATTTATATCAGTTGAACCACAATATTATTGATTCTGGTAATTAGATGTTCACTTTGTTAGTTTGGGCTAAATAAACATTATTTGAATCCGTGCGAATCCGGGGCGGGTCGCTAGTACGAGTATGATATAAGTAACTAAAAGTTAAGTAATAACGATACAGCACGGGATCAAACTAAAGCCAATTACGTATCATTTCCTCGGTGCTCCCTTACGTTACAGCTGAAAATGGGTGCAGGAATAAAATTAAGCTTAGCCGGCTAAACTTGAGTTTATTTTCGAGGAGATGCTAATGTTAATTTCTTTAACTTTAGCCAAATAAACTTCCTGTTTTTTTTTACACCCATCTTTAGCCGTAACTTAATATTAAGACTACTTGCTGCTCTAAGCATTTTTTTTATTATTCATAGGCACGCGTTTGACCACTATCTCACTTGCTGGTAAGCGATGATGTGGTCGAAGATGTAGCACGCTTGTTTAGAAGTAACCTATTCACTCTTTGCTTAAAGACTCCCAGGTTGTAGCGATCAGGAAACACAGACTCCGGCAGGGAATTCCACTCTTTAGCTGTAGGTACGCACTATGAATGTGTTCCCAAAACGTTTTGTGCGTGTGGGTGGCATGTCCACTATTTACCGGTGGCGCATCGCCGTTCGTCTTGTTGTCCGATGATGGAACGGGCTTGGCGGAATTAACTTATGCAATTCCGTCGCACAATCCCCAAAAATGCAACCGACAATCAAAACCGCAATGCAAAATACAATCCACGCCTTTGGCCCATCTATTCACAAGTCAACTAGTACCGGCCTTTAAAAGAAAAAAAAAAGAAATCTTTTGTTTGATGCTATAATTTATGTTATAATTTATTACACATGTTTTATGTTTTTTTTTCTTTTCTGTGCTTGTAAGGGGAACTACGGCTTTCTTCAGACTTTTGCTTTCGTAGAAAATGATTTTGTTCAGTAATTATGTTTTTTTTTGTACGATAGTGCTGCCATGTTTATTTAAATTTCATTGCTTTTAGTGTTGGTGTTAGCTGGCGGGTGGTGCAGAGTTACAGGATTTGCACCTTGGTCGTTCTGTGTATAGCAATAGCATACTTATAATTTATTTTATCTTATATTTATATATTATTTGTACACTTTTATCTTTTTCATTAATTAATGTCAGACAATGAGACTTATTTTTCAGCAAACGAATCTGCTGTCACTTCAAGCGACTCAAGTTTTTGTTCTTTTGGTGAAACTCTTGGTGGATTTTTGCGGCATAACTTTGAAAACAAGTCTAATCGGTTGGTGAATGTATGCCATATTAACGCTCAAAACGTTGCCAGTCATTATAGCGAGCTTTATGATGCGTTCAATAACAGCAACGTTCACGCCATCCTGATCTCTGAAACTTGGCTCAAACCGCATCTTCTGTCCACCACCTACCCTCTCACTGGTTTCGTACTCATACGGAATGACCGAATTGGTAAGGCAGGAGGTGGTGTTGCTATATACCTTCGAAGTGATTTTCCTTATAAAATACTTGCTTCTTCCTCTTCAAACTATATTGCTTCTGCTGAGTTTATTTTCCTTGAAGTTTGCGTCAAAGGAGCCAAAACTGTTATCGGTGTTGTCTACTGTCCCCCTACTGTCGATTACTTCACTGAATTCGAATCGGTACTGGAATCCTTGGGTTCAGAGTATGCACACCACATCATCATGGGTGATTTCAATACAAACCTCCTTGCCCAAAATTCCCCACGTTCTCGTAAGTTTCTCCACTTGGTCGAGTCAGCTAGTCTGCATGTGCTACCACTGCAACCTACTCACCACAATACTGCCGGCGATGACACCTGGCTCGACCTTATCCTCCCTCGTCTCTTCCCGTGGTCAACATGACGCTCCTGGTTTTTCCCATCACGACATGATTTTCCTTTCCTATATCCTTAAACCTCCGAAACCTAAAGCCAGGGTTTTGTACAGGCGTTGTTTTGCGAGAATGGACGTTGAGAAGCTTAGAAAGGATGCGTCTGTGGTTGATTGGGAGTCGCTGACGGAGGCCACTTCTGTCGACGATAAGTTTGCGATCTTCAACGATGTTGTGGTCAACCTTTATAACATCCAAGCTCCAGTCAGAAAAGTGAAATTGACGGGAGGGATACAGATGGCCATGCGACGCAGGGACCGTGCGTTTCGTAAATATAAGAGGGATCGTACTGATGAGAACTGGACTCGATTTAAGGCATTAAGGAATAGATGCAACCAGATGATACGCAATGCTAAACGCCGCCACATTCTAGAAAATATTTCTACATCCTCTTCTGCCGATATTTGGAAATTCCTTGGAACACTAGGTATCGGCAAACCGCGACATTTAGACCTTCCCAATTCTATTAACTTACTCAATACTCAATACTCAATATATTTATTGCGTTCCACAATGTGAGCCTAGGTGGTAGGTACTTATAATATATTACAATACATTGCTTTGGATCATTGTGGACCCTGACGGGCACAGCAAAATTGGATAGTGGAAGAGGGCTATTTTATTTATTACATTTATGAAATTTTCTATAATATTATATTATTCATCTATTTCATATTTTGACTTAGATACTCGTTAACAGTATAGTAACATTTTAAAATTAGAAAATGTTTCAATTTATTGACAAATGTTGTATATTTTTTTTCATTTTTAATTGTTTCAGGTAATTTATTGTAAATTTTTATTGACATTACTAAAGCGCTTGTTGAGTGTATTTTGAGCTTAGAACCGGGTAGGTTTAACCTATTTTTGTGTCGTAGTGTAAATTTAGTTTGTATGTCTTCTCGTGTAGTGTATAATTGTTGGTTGTTTCTTACGAATTTGCACATTTCCAAGATATATATAGAGGGAAGGGTTAGAAGTTTATGTTCTTGGAAATGTGGTTTGCAGCTGTCTGTATCATCTATGTTAGCTAGTATTCTAATCAGTCGTTTTTGCAGTGTGAAGAGTGTAGGTGCGTGTGTACTGTTTCCCCATAGTATAACGCCATAGCTTAACCATGAGTATGCATAGGCATAATAGGTAACTAAAGCTGTTTGGAGGTTTGTTGTTTTTTTTATTTCTCGAAGGGCATAAGCAAATTTTGATAATTTGGATCTAATTCTTTTGATATGCGATTTCCAATTCAAATTTGTATCTATAGATAGACCGAGTAGGGTGAATTCTTGAACTGTTTCTATATTTGTGTCATTATAAATGAATTTTATATCTAAGGGGCTTTTTTGACGAGGGTGGAAAGACATGATTTTGGTTTTATTAAAATTAAGCTCAAGGTTGTGTTCTGTCATCCAAGTTGTTATTTTGTTTAGAATTTCTGTTAGTTTTTCAGTTATGTTATTATTGTTTTGGCATGAGGTTAGAACTGAGATATCGTCAGCAAATAGAACACATGACTCATTAATGATTTTTGGGAGGTCGTTTATATAGATGATAAATAGGAGACATCCAATTACACTCCCTTGGGGAATTGAGGCGTTCATTTGTTTACTGTCCGACCGAATATGTTGTATTTCCTTGGTGTGTTTATTGTAGTATTCAACTTCGACTTGGTGTTCTCTATTTTCCAAATATGATTTAAACCATTCGTGAGTTTTTCCGCGGATCCCTATTCCGTGCAACTTATTAAGTAAGATATCATATTGTACTTTGTCGTAAGCTTTCGACATATCCAACAGTATACCTACAGCATACTTTTTTTTATTAATTATATTAATGGCTTCCTGGATAAATTTATATACTGCTAGGACGGTAGAGCGATTTTTCCGGAAACCGTTCTGAGATTCGTTAAAAATTTTGTATTTTTCGCAAAACGAATAGACACGATTGCACATCGCTTTCTCAAATATCTTGGAAGCGGTAGGTAAGAGTGCTATAGGACGGTAATTTGTAGGGTCGGTTTTTAAGTCTTTTTTGTGAACTGGTTTGATTATAGCTTTCTTTAAGTAGTCCGGAAATCTTCCTTCTTCAAAAGACTGATTGATTAGCAAGTAAAATGGTAGGGTAAGCTCGTTTGCGCACTGTTTTACTAGGATTGGTGGTAGTTCATCTATTCCATAGCTGTTTTTATTTTTGAGACTTTTTAACAATGTATTTATTTCAGCAGGATCTACTGCGCTAAGGAACATGGTGTTTTCTGTGGGGTTAAAAGTTGAAGTTCCTCGCGGCAACTTACCGGGGGATTGGGCATTCCCTGCTCCGATAGATGCAAAGAAATCATTAAATATATTTGCAATTTGTTTAGGTTCCGTGACAACATTGTCATTTTTGTGTAGTGATATGTTGCTTTTGGTTTTTTTTACGTTTTTATTCGTTCTTTCGTTTATAATTTTCCACATCGTTTTTACTTTATTGTTAGATTTTAATAATTTATTTATATACTGTAGTTTTTTAGCCTTGTTTACAATTCTTTTTAAAGTCTTTTCATATATTTTATAATTTTGTTTAATTAAAGGGTTATTTGTTCTAAGTGAAAGTATTTTTTCTAATCTTTTATTTTTACAAGAAGTTTTGATTCCTTTAGTAAGCCAATATTTTTTGAAATTTGTTTTTAACTTTAGTTTTATTTTTGGTATACATTGATTTAATATGCTAGTAAGTGTACTGTTAAATAATTCATAGTTCTCGTTTATGTCTTTATCGGGTTTAATTATTTCGTTCCAGTTTAGTTGTTTCAATCTATTTTTGAGCTGTTGCTTGTTTTTGTTGTTAAATAACCTTTTCTCAACATACCAGGCTATTTGTCTAGTAAGTCGGGGTACGGTCAAATGTATAATTGCACTGCTATGGTCAGAAATACCCAATTCTTCTACTGTTGTGTGTGGTTTGGTATTGAAGTTAGTGAATATCAAATCGAGACACGTTGAGGTGGTTTGTGTTACACGTGTTGGTACTGTTATGTGTTGTTTGAACTTATATTCTAACATGAGATCTAAAAATTGGTTTGTTTTTAAACTATTATCTAGTGCATTTATATTTAAATCTCCTCCTATAATAATATTCAGACTCGAGTCTTTTTTATTTATATAATCTAATATTTGTTTTAATTGTTTATAAAATATAGCCTCCTCTTTCCTATTCCAGTAGATGACAATTATTAATAAATTCTCTATCGGTAACTCTATTGCACAAACTTCTATAACATATTCAATTGACATGTCCGATATATCACTTCTCTGTAAGCATTCAATGTGTTCCTGTAGGAAAATGCAGACACCGCCACCCGTGCGGGTCTTCCGACAGAAAGAAGCGGAAACGTTGTAGCCACTAAGATGCAATAAATCCAGTTTTTCCTTCGATAGCCAGGTTTCTGATGCACATATTGCGTTATATTTCGGTGTTTGTTGAACGAATGCTTCTAGTATGTGTTGTTTATTTGAGAGGCTTTGAAAATTTTGAAATATTATTTTAAATAGTAGGTCTTTGTTTTCGAAGGGTTCTGTATCTGTCTTCTGAGTTGGTATAGCTTCGAAAAAAATTGCTATTATATTGGGTAGTTGATAGGTCTTCTTGTGTATTGTTGTTGTTGTGACTATTTGGAGTATTGTTTATTTTATTTGTTATTTTTCGATCAATAAATAGTTTATTATCTCGGATTATTGCGTGTGATCCCTGTCTTCTCGCTTTCAGCATTTCTTCACGCAGTAGATTCCTTTCTTTTCGTGCGTTATCATCTAAGAATTCTGATAAGAATAATCTAGTTCCCTGAAGTAGGTTGCTGTTTTCTTTGAGATAAGCTGCCATCCTTTTGCTTAATAGTTCTATAACTAGTGGGCGGTTTCTTGAACTTCTCTTGCCAATCCTATAGGTTTCTTCGATGTAGCCCACCAGGTCAACATTCATAACTTCGCGAAATAATTCGATTAATCTGGTATGTAGGTTATATACAGGCTCCTTGTAGTATTCATCAAAACCATATAACACAATCTTCTTAGAACAGTTATCTGTGCAATGAGTCTGGGAAGTGTTTGTTCGTGTCTTTATGTTTTCTATTTCAGTTTTTAACTTTTCGTTTTCGATTTTTAAGTTTATGATTTCCGTGTTTGCAAGTTGGATATCTATTATTCTCTGTTCATTTTCCCTTTGTAAGGAACTTGCGTAGCAAAGAAACAAAATTACTCTCGAAAGACATTACTTCTTACTTAGACGATCTCAACCGACATTTCTCCACTGTACCTACCATGGATCGTCTCACTAAACAACAAACTCTGTCGCTGATCTTTGGTCTAACGCGTCCTCAAATTGATCCTTTTTGTTTCGTCCCAGTCGAACCGGGGGAGATCGGAAAGATCTTACTCTCCATCAAATCCAATGCAGTAGGATGTGATAATATCACTCGTGGTATGATAATAACTATTCTGGATCACCTCCTACCTGCCATCACCCATATTGTAAATTTTTCCTTATACTCTGGAGATTTCCCCACCCTGTGGCGTAAAGCCTATGTTCGTCCATTGCCCAAAGTCCCTAATCCCACTCTTCCATGCCACTATCGCCCAATTTCCATTCTTCCCTTTCTATCCAAAGTGCTTGAGGCCTGTGTCCACAAACAACTCGCTAAGTTTGTGCAGTGTAATTCACTGATAAGCCCCCTACAATCTGGGTTCAGGTCCGGGCACAGCACTGTTTCCGCCCTTCTTAAAGTGACTGGCGATATAAAGGCAGGACTGGAAGACACTAAAGTCACAGTTCTGGTGTTGGTCGATTTCTCGAATGCCTTCAATACCGTCAGTCACGACATCCTGTTGGCCATTTTGTCCTATATTATGGTTTCCCCTGACGCGCTGGAATGGTTCGCTTCCTACCTTCAGGATCGTCAGCAGTCGGTTCACTTTGGGGACTCATCCTCTAACTGGTGTGATTTCGAAACTGGCGTTCCTCAAGGCGGCATACTTTCTCCTCTTCTGTTTTCCATTTTCATTAATCTCATTACTTCCGAACTTCAGTGTGCGTATCATCTGTATGCTGATGACCTGCAGCTGTACTGTCAAGGGAGGGTCGATGAAATACCTGACATTGTTGACAAGTTAAATCGGGACTTAACAGCCATTCAAACCTGGTCCGATAAATTTGGTGTTACAGTTAATACTAACAAGTGTCAGGCTATCATTATTGGGAGTCCTCGAAACGTTGCTAAACTAGATGGTGCAACTTTGCCTCCTGTTCTGTTCGATAGTATGGTCGTTCCATTTAGTACTGACGTAAAGGACCTAGGCTTGCATATCGACAGTACCCTGAACTGGCGGGCTCAAGTTGCTAGCGTCAGTCAGAAAGTTACGGGAACGCTGCGGACTCTGTATCGCTTGAAAAATTTGTTACCATCGAATACGAAGACAATGCTTGTACAGACCCTGATTCTTCCCATCATCGATTATGGTGACGTGTGCTATTATGACCTGAATGCAGATCTCCTCAACAAACTTGACCGCCTTCTAAATTACTGCATTCGGTTTGTTTTAAATTTGCGAAAATATGACCATGTCTCTGCGCATCGGTCTCTTCTGAAGTGGCTACCCATACGCCAGCGCAGAGAACAGAGGGCGCTAACTACCTTGTTCTCATTTCTTAACTCTCCTAATTCCCCTAATTATCTAGCACCCCACTTTCAATACACTTGCGCTAACCACAATAGAAACTTACGCTCATCGCATAACCGTCTTCTTTATTGTCCCTCTCACCGTACTGACTTCGTTCACTGTTCTTTCTTCATACAATCAATTTCTCTATGGAATGCGCTACCCCAGGAAATCAGGATAGCAATCAACCGGTTGACCTTCAAGGTCAGAGTTCGCGAGCATATTCGCAAGAGGTTGGGTTGGGGAGAGAAGGCAGTAGTATCGTCACAGCGCTAAGTTTTTAGTCATTGTTTGTTTGCATAAACTGTTATAGTATATTCGTGTATTTTTTAGTTCATTGAGTATATCTATTATAGTACCTATTGTATGTATAGTTCATATAAATATATATCTTTGTATTTATTAAATATCTTTTAATCGCTGCTAACTTGTCTCTGCATCACCCAAGGGTTGACTGTTAGAAAATGCCTATGGCATTAAGTCCGCCTCTGTACATTTGTGTGCATGAAGTATGAAATAAATAAAATAAAAACAAACTACAAAAACATATGTTGAAATGCGAGTTTAACGTTTTTATCTAATGTTGCGCCCCCTAATTCTTATTTTTACCGGACTGCCCCTAAAGGAAGTAATGTCTTTCGAGAGTAATTTTGTTTCTTTGCTACGCTCTGTAGTCTACACGGCTGGATAGATTTGAACAAATGCGGTATTATTAGATTCGCCGTAAGAATTTAATGAGACTAACCTATTCAACGATACCCTACACGATGAAACAGTCAGTCTCTCGACATATTACATGGCCCTATGCTAATCCATTCTAACCTATTGTATTACTGTATGGGGTAGCACTTGTAAAACTAACTTAATAAAACTTGAAAGAGCTCAAAGAGCGGTACTAAAAGTGAGCCTGTCGTTACGTTTCTTTTTTCCTACCAAAGATCTGTACTTGCTCTCTGATGTGCTGTCAGTAAGACAACTTTATATTCTGTGCTCAGCTCTTAAACAACATTCACTAATAGGGTATGATCCCTTACTTAATGCAAACAAGAGAGTCAAACACAGGGTTTGCCCAACACTTACTAATCGTAGCACTGCCTTCGCACGCAAATTCTTTGAATTTCTTGGTGGACATCTATATAATAAGATAAATAAGGAGCTAACAGTTTTCCCTTTTACAAGAACTAATTGTAAGAGGGTTATTACTGCCTGGCTTAAGTCCCTCAACTACGATGAAACTGAAAATCTGCTTATTGTACCATACTAACCAACTGCGTATGCTGTCACCTCCTTCATCCCGCACAAACGCACTCACACACTCTCTCTCCCACACACACTCATACAAACACATACACGCTCCCACACACTCGCACTCACACTCGAGCTCACATACTCAATTACTCACTCTTTCAATTTAGTTCCTCTCACCCACTTTGTACCCCCAAAACAGCAACAATCTCACTGCACCTAGCTTAATCCCTCTTCATTATTACTTCTCACTGATGCTGTATACAGCTGTCACCTATTGTCCGGAGTCTGGAGAGGCTGGTAATCTGTCATACAGGTCTCCTAGTACAGAAACCAGTCTCTCACATAGATCACAACAATTATCGCCAATGTTTTGTTTGCTTTTTATATTGTTTGTAAAATTCTATGTGAGAGAAGAACAATAAACTTTATTATTATTATTATATAATTAGTGTGTGTGTGATGTGGGTCGTGTGCTACAGGGAACGGCCCGTCATACTCGGCGGCGTCGGCGCGGGCGCCGCGCTCGTCACGGCGCTGGTGGGCGCGGGCGCGGTGGGCGGCCCGGGGGCGGGCGGCCCGGGCGGCCCGGGCGGCCCGGGCGGCGTGCGCGGCCTGCTGCTGCTGGCGCCGCCGCTGCTGACGGCGGAGGGCGCGCGCGACACGCCCGACGACGTGCTGGCCGAGGTGAGACCGCGGCCCGAACCACTAATACGAGGCATGCCTTTTAAGTTTTGTCGTTTGAAGAAAATAACACAACTGGAACCTTATAGTACTTTTTTTTTTTTCAATGTATTCACCACGTAGCTTAATACACTTTTCCATTCGCTCAAACCAGTTATTATAACATTTATTCCACTCTAGAGTGGGGGTGTTCAAAATGGCTGACTTGAAAGCGTCGACTGCTTCTTCACCGGACTGGAACAGATAGTAGATTGTTGTTTGGAATCAGGATCGTAGGCACAGATCCAAGATTCGTCACCACTGATGATGTCGTAGACGTGATTTGACTCTCCTCGGTTGAACCTTTGCAGAGTTTTCTTACACCATCTGACGCGGGCCGCCTTGTGATCGTCGGAAAGCAGATGCGGTATCCAACGGCAAACTAGCTTTCTCACACCAAGCGCTTCCCTGAGATGCCTAATACGTCACATGACGATCTTCGAGAATAGGGAAGATGCTGATGATGATTTAATATTTATCAATATTTTGTGGCTAAAATGTAAAAAAAGCATAAGAGAAGGGCCTGTGCAACGTTTTTATTCCAGTTAATATTGATTTTTAACAATAATAAAAATTTAAAGTAACGTGAAACGGAACGTGTTTTAATACACCAATCGGCGTCTGGTGACGTCACTCGTGTTAGTTTAATAATAATAATAATAATCTTTATTTAAAACAAAATGCTTCTTAAACAATGAATTGTGTTTGGAGCCTCCTTTTAGGCAAACAATGCCTGTGTTAGGAGACTCCGCTCTTCCATATCTAGATAAATGTTACATAATAATATATTACAGCATGTTGCAACTATTTAATTTTCACCTCTGTTTATAGTCCAAGATCCCAGGGCTCCCAGACTTTACTTATTTCGCAGTATTAAAATATTTGAATAGAGTAGTGGCCAGTGTAATTTCAACGTACGCATAATAATTATCTGCTAGCATAGATATAATAATAATAATATAATATATAATATTCCACACAACTAACACACAACGCCATCTAGTCCCAAGCTAAGCAGAGCTTGTGTTATGGGTACTAGACAACTGATAAACATACTTATATTTTTCTAAATACATACATATTATAGATAAACTACACCCAGACACAGAACAAATGATCATGCTCATCACACAAACATTTGTCCTGGGTGGGAATCGAACCCACAACCTCTGGCATAGCAGTCAGGGTCACTAACCACTAGACCAACAGGCCAGATATTAAGATTATTTTGATTGTATAAGTTTAAGATATAAGGTACAATGGGACTGTCATGTATTTATGTACAAAATTTCCTAATTATATAAAGAGAGAAAAAATAAATATCTGCTAGCTCCATCCAATGGGCAATTTTGTTTTAGTGATGTATGTAGATATGACATATTTCATAAGTCTATAGGAGGTAGTTTTGCAGTTTTCTTTTTATACTTAGTAAATAAACTATGTTCAAAAGATATTTGTGAAAAGGATTTCAATTCTCAGTGGAGATAGCGATCAGATCTTACACTATTACAGCGACTAATTAGTCTTTTATTTTTTACTAAATTACTAATTATTTAACATGTATTTTGTAAAAACCGTGAAAACTATCTAGTCGTTTTATAGCTAGCATCGGATGATGATACTTACAAACTGGCGGTCGCGTCAACTCAAACTAGCAGGTAAGCGAATGTTCAAAGTACCTACATACAAATAAATAAAATAAAATAAATAAATAAATACTAACACTATTCTATTCTGCACATTTTGTTACTGAGAAAATAAGTTAGTTCTGGAAGCACTGGGATCTTGCTCTATGACTTTGAATTATGACAGATCTTGACCAGTGACAGACATGAGTGACGTCATAGTCCGTTTTGGCGCGTAAGTTTAAACTGTCTGTTTAAAAACGCAATTTTAGCAATAAATTAAAGCGTTTTCATTTTTTATTTATGTGGCGGTCTAATCTAGACAGAGTTCTTTAAAATGAAACAAAAATAGAAATATCACATGTTCCCTATTAGTTGTCTCACAGCAATGATGTTATCTTCAGTGAAGGCGGATTTTGGGCGTCCTTCGCGAGATTTGTCACTAACACTAGTATGTCCACGCTGGAATTCTAAATACCCGCGTTTGACAGTCCGCAGACATGGGGCTTCATCACTGAACACAAATGTTAGCTCTTCAAAACACTGAAGCCGTGTCAGGCCTCTTCTAAAGTTGTAGAAAATTATTGCACGAACATTTTCCTTAGAAAGATTAATTTTCGTAAGGAATCTGACAGATTCCAATTGACGCTGTGACTAAACAATAGCAGTAATCCTAATACTTTCAACTGTTTTGAGATTCAAAATTAAAACACATTCGAATATAGAACAGTTCCAAATTCAAAATTGCCGGGAAATATGGAAACGACAGAACTTGGGCATGCCTAGTACTAACGTATCCGATGAGACCGAGCGTAGCACTAATATTTATCTAGTATTTATTTATTTGGGAAGACAAACAATTGTACTGTGAGGATTACATAATATACAATTAAATTAAATATAAGGGTGGTTACAGTACAACCCACTACGTTTCCACGGATAACAAAAACCAAATATTAGTACAGTATTATAAATTTGGAAAAAAAACAGTATTAATATTTAAAAAAAAACAGTAGAAGGGTGGATGATGATTGTCGACAGGAATTAGGGCTAGATTAGGCATAAAAACACGGCTGGTAGTATTAGAAATAAGGAGATCGAGTGAGGTAGGGGTGTGTTGTGGTTTGTCAGGCGGTTATACTGCTTGACATCGTGGACAGTCATGAATTCTCCTAGGAGTGGTACCGATGAGGTTAACGTGGTTTAAACTAGGATTCAGTTTTGTCCACTGGGCCGCGTTTATGTTGTAGTCACCCAATAATAGCAAATTGTCAAAGTTAAAAGAGTTAAATAAGTAATAAGTTATCCATATTTTCAAAATGCAAGTTATACACTCCCTGCGGAGAATTGTTAGGTATGTATACGGCGCTAATTAGGGTTTGTGTGTTTCTATTTTTACTCGGGATTGCTACAACAATTTGTTCAAAATACTTGTCTATTGTGTTCTGTACCTCTGAAGGGATACACACGGGGTTGTATTTACGCAAGACAGCTATTAATAGTCCGCCTCCATCGGATTTATTCGTTGCGACTCGGTTACGGTCACAGCGGAAGACAACGTATCGACTATCAATGAATTCGTTGTTGCTGATAGCAGGAGTAAGACAAGTTTCGGTTAAAAACAATTACATCATAACAGTTGGACAGAATATTGATGTACAGAGTGTTAAGTTTCGTGCGCAAGCCTCTGCTGTTCTGATAATATAAACTAAAATCAGTTATTGTATTAGCCATTATATTTTTGTATAATTCTTATGAAATAAGTATAAGTGTGAGATAAGTTAAAAAAAAATAGAAACTAATTATATATTTACGAATTTGATGTTTGCTGTAGTTTACGCAAATCGTTCGCGGTTTTTATCGCTATAGTAGCAGACGTCTCAGATTTTTTTCTTGCGGTATGTGGTCTCTGGCAGTGGCAGCTTAGCCAGGTCCGGCTCGGAGATTGATTGCTCGAGTTGAAGAGTAGGTTTAGGGGGCGTACGCTTCGGATCAAACATTTTTGGTAGATTGTTTCATAAATCTCTGGTTTAGGAAAAAAGTGATTTGAAGTCGTAATTGCTCGTAGTTAGAGAGTATGCGCTGTGCTGTACTCGCGCTCTTGCCGTGCGGTGATTCAGCGGCAAATATGGAAACGACAGAACTTGGGCATGCCTAATACTAACGTATCCGATGAGACTGATCGTAGCACTAATACTAACGTATCCGATGAGACCGAGCGTAGCACTAGTAGTAACGTATCCGATGAGACCGAGCGTAGCACTAGTACTAACGTATCCGATGAGACCGAGCGTAGCACTAATACTAACGTATCCGATAAGACCGAGCGTAGCACTAATACTAACGTATCCGATGAGACCGATCGTAGCACTAATACTAACGCATCCGATAAGACCGAGCGTAGCACTAGTACTAACGTATCCGATGAGACCGAGCGTAGCACTAGTACTAACGTATCCGATGAGACCGAGCGTAGTACTAATACTGAAATATCCGATGAGACCGATGACAGCGCAAACCGAGAGTCCAGTCGGATACTACCTAGTACCGAAACATGAAACTAACAGAGTGATGTGCTCGAACACACTCCTTACTGTGCTATATACAGTTTATTTATAAGCAAGCTCTAGGCAGGTGTTACGGTCAGCAACCGCACATTGTACTTTGGCCTAGTTAAAATACTGCAAATTTCGTTAATTTATAAAATGTAGCATCGTCACGCACACAAGTACGTCAGTCTTCGGTTTAATATCGAGCTCTCGCAACATTCAACATTTTGTAACCTTTCGGTAATCGGTTCTGTAGATTTTTTTTTTTTTTTTACTATTGATAGGCACGCGTTTGACCACTATCTCACCTGATGGTAAGCTATTACAGATAAGATCCAGAGATTACCCCTGCAACCTCACAAACTCACTAACTTTACCTCTTTATAATATATTAGTATAGAAGTATAGATAGATTGCCGCGTTTTATATGATAAAAAAACCGTCTAATAGAAACATCACTCAATAGATAACGGCACGTTCGCGGTTCCATACCTGTATCGGGTGAATTTTTAAAGTGTGCCTTCATGGCCAAATCTGAAACTATGAGGAATATGTATAGGTATTTTTTTAAATTTCCGTGTGTATAGTAGGCAAATATATTAACACATACATAGCAACCAGTGTGACTATGAATATTTACTACACCCTAGATTGGAGCTCCCTATGGAGCAGGACCAGCACGTTACCAATCTACACTAATATTTTTTAGGTAAGATTTGTTTGTTTCTTTGTTTGAATTGAATAGGCTCCGAAACTCCTGCACCGATTTCAAAAATTCTTTCACTATTAGAATCCTACATTATCCTTAATGAACATAGGCTATAGAATATTTTCAAAAAAGTTAGGCATCCGTATGAAAACTTCGAAAATGTAACCCAAGGTGTGAAAATAATAACAAAAAAGATCCTTATTCGTTTCGCTGCGGAAACTATTGACAATAGAGCAAAGTGATGTACTAGTTTTATAGAGAACATCAATATGTACAAAAAATCCGCGAGGGTATAAATCTAACTATTATGGTTAAGTCACAATGACCGCTTTTGGTTCAAAGTATGCAATCAAAACCCGGGTGAAATAGAATTTAGTAACGTGATATTAATCCTTATCTATTTAAATTGTTAAGGTTGGTTATGTAAAAGTAAATTACACTTTTAACAAATCGGAACATTCGTTTAAAAGTTATGATGATCATAAACCTTAGTTTTTATTGTTTGTTGTTATGGCGGCAATAGAAATACACAATCTGTGAAAATTTCAACTGTCTGCCTATTACGGTTATTGAGATACAGCCCGCTGACAGACAGACGGATGGACGGACGGAAAGCGGATGCTTAGTAATAGGTTCCCGTTGGGTAAGTACCCTTTGGGTACGGAACCCTAAAAATGGTTGATCTAGTTTATTTCTATTTCTAGTATTCAAATAAAATTATCTATCACTAATCTTGTTAAAGAGATGTCGAAAGATGTCAGAAATATTAAAACTAATTTTAGTTTGAGCTTTCCTTTAGTTTGCCATTATTACTTCGCAGAATTTGATCCTTATCAGCTACACTTTCGGAGGTTGTAAAAAAGATATTAATTCATATATTTGTTGCGCTCATCTGACGCACCGGGCACATGCACATGTGTATGTGCATGCCCTTTGCGTATATCTAACCCACAGGGTGCTGGTGTACAGAGACTGGCAAAAAAGCCTTAAAAAGAGTTATTATCGCTTCTATTGTACACCGTGCAAACCTGCGGGCCAACATATTGCATCGGACAGACAACGCCCTTCGTTCTCTCTCCATATCAGCATCATCTTTCAGGTCCTCAGTAACTATATGCCTTAGGTATTTAAACTCCGGCACCCCGTCAAGGGCCACACCTTTTAACATTACTGGTGGGATGTGAGCTGGTTTTCTACTCTTGAACATCTAAACCTGAAAACTGTAACATTTAAAGAGCCGTGAGGGCATGACCATTTTTCGTCAGCTGATTATCACTACATAGTATAAAACAAAGTCGCTTCCCGCGTCTGTCGGTCCCTATGTATTCTTAGATTTTTAAAACTTCGCAACGGATTTTAATGCGGGTTTTTTAATAGATAAAATGGTTCTCGAGGCAGGTTTTAATATATAATTTGTCAAGGTTTTGTGTAAATTGACTGAAATATGAAGATTATTACTGAAGAGGTCGAAAAAAAATGATTTAAAAAATTCTTTACATCGCATGCGCTGCGAAAACTATTGATGATAGAACAAAACAATGTACTACAGTTTTAGATAACACAATAATACCTACGAAAAAGTCCGCGATAGCATATGTCTATCTTTTATGGTTGACTCACAGTAACCATTTTTATGGTATTCAAAGAAGGTCGGGCACGGCCCTTCCATCGTGCGACCTGACTGTAAAATATCGTAGACATGCATAGTGTATGGATTAATTCGTTCCCCTAGGCTCAACCATTAATCATATATTGAAAATATATTTTTTAAAAGCCTAGGATCTGAGAAAGTAACTTCGAGGTTATGATTTAGGTAATTCTGAAGTCTACTGCCATGACTATAACCTCTGCTTAAACCACAAAATGAAAATTGTTGAAGTCCGTAGTAGTAGCCAAGTTACAAATAAAACAATAAAACCACAAAAAAAAAATCGCTCAGTACGCAACGAACGGCAGTAAACGCTTTGACAGCTCTCATGTGGGCCCATCGCCTTCCACACTTCAATCGGCACATTGTTAGGCCCGACCTATTTCCGGTTCTTCATGTGGCGAAGAGCAATGCGGGTTTCGTCGGGGGAAATAGGGGAAATAAGTCTAAGGTTAGGAGGCGGTTAGGGAGGAAGGTTATGGGGATGCTGTTTGTTAGACAGCTCCGCAAAGTATGCACACAATCCCTTCTTAACAGAAGACCCTGGACGTCCCTTACACAGAGACGTTTGCTAATGGCCCGTTTAGCTTTTTCCCGGGCACGCGCCAGCTTAAAAATAAGCTTTTGCCCCTCCGCAGTTTCCAGCTTGTCGTGTAAGGGCGACAGACTTTTGCTGCGGGCTCTGGCTACAGCTTTTTTGCAAACGCGCTTAGCCGCTCCATATGCCTCCTTGTCATCCGGAGAGTTGGGCCCTTGCCACTGTTTAAATAAACCCTTCTTCTTCCGAGTCGCCTCCTGCACCCCGTCATCCCACCACCACTTCTCCTTGTCTATGGTGCAGCCACCACGAGAAGTGCCAAGGACGCGCTTACCCGCAGCGGTGATTGCTGAATGAATCCAACTCCAGATCTAAGCAACCACCACTTAGTGCGGGGTTTGCGTTTCTCGATCACTTTCTTCTTTGGCACGACCGCAAAGTCCAGGACAAGGAGGCGGTGTTAAGCCGTTAGGCTTTCGCCTGGGATGACTTTGCAGTTGGTAACCTTGCCAATACTAAGTAGCACTTTCGCACCAGCAGGTAATCTATTTGGTTGAGTAGGCACGACCACGTTACGTAACAATAAGATGCTGGGGCTTCTTCTGAAAGAATGGCTAGCTCAGCCACAGCGCAGGTCCTGAGTACACTCAACCCTGCATTTAGTTGGCCATAACCAAAACCACCGTGAACACGCCCGTGCTCTCCAGCAAACTGACCTACGTGACCGTTGAGATCCCCCCCAACTAAAACACCTTCAGAATTTGGAATATCGTCGTGGTGGTACTCTTCTTTACGAGGGGCGACATCTCACTTCTGAGCCATGTTTGCAAGCTGTTTTCCAAAGTCATCACAAATCGTCTCGCGCGCAGTTTTGACGACTTCTAGCTTCCCGAAGAAGCTGAATTTCAAAAAAGTCTTTAGCACCGTAGACGACAAGTATACGCTGTGGCAGGTTATTTTTATTTTATTTATTTGCATCAGATACCAATAATCCATATTTAAACAATTAAATTCTCTCATGTCAACATAATAATATTATAAATACATAAAACTAAAATTGTAAATTAAGATAAAACTGAATTCAAATTGCCTAATTAAAATCATACAATAATAATGTCATGATAAAAATAAAATTCAGAATGAAATTAAAATAAAAAATTAAATCAAAGTCAAAAATTAAATTGACATCAAAAATTAAATTAAAATCAAAAGTTAAATTAATATCGAAAGTTAAATTGATATCAAAAATTAAATTAAAAACAAAAATAAAATTTAGATCAAATTAATAACCAAGCATTCAAACAAAATACAATAAAACAAAATATCATTATGAAACACTTTAAAGTATATAATAAGCGCAGGCGCTGGCATGCAGTTGCAGCCACCGCTCGGATAACACACTCAGGATCCCGTTCGAGCTGTCGCGGCTGCGGCAAAGAAGCGACGCAGTTCCTTTTCTAACAAAGCTGTAGAAATCATCAGTTCTGGCGTCAGCGAACATTCCTGATGCACTAAAAAAACGCGGCCGCCCCAACAGAATCCTAAACGCGTTATTGTACTGGACACGTAACGCGCTGTACGCCCGCTGAGTGATGATGGTCCACAGTCTGCACGTGTAGAAGGTTTGGCAGTACGCCTTGAACAGGGTTACCTTCACCTGCTCAGAACAGCGCGCAAGTCTGCGAGCCAACAGGTTGCACCGGACAGACAGCGCCCTACGTTCCCTCTCAATGTCTGCATTGTCAGACAAATCATCAGTGACGCAGTGCCCCAGATACTTGAACCGACGTACTCTGTTCAAGTGTCCCGCATAGAGTGACATAAGGTACAGTCGACTAGCTTTTAGCACCCGCTTTAAAAATCATGTATTCACTCTTCTTGGGATTATATTTGAGCCCATGAGCCTCCGTGTAAGATTCACAACATCTCAATAGTTTACGTAGAGCCGAAATTGTAAGTGATGATGTGGTCGAAGATGGAGCACGCTTGCCTAGAAATAACCTATTCACTCTTGACTTAAAGACTCCCAGGTTGTAGCTATCGGGAAACACAGACTCCGGCAGGGAATTCCACTCCTTAGCTGTACGCATTATGAATGTGTTACCAAAACGTTTTGTGCGTATGGGTGGGATATCCACCGTGTACCGGTGGCGCATCGCCGTTCGTCTTGTGGTCCGATGATGGAACGGGCTTGGCGGAATTAAATTATGCAATTCCGTCGCACATTCCCCAAAATGCAACCGGTAAAAAACCGACAGGCTAGCAACTCGTCGTTGATGTTCAAGACTTTGAAGCTTCGTCGCGACAAGCCTCTCATTGCCGATGATCCTCTTGGCTCGTTTCTCAATTGTCTCAAGGGCATCAAGTTGGTATCTGGCAGATCCATCCCAAAGATGAGAGCAGTACTCCATACACGATCGAACTTGCGCTTGATAGAGTTTGAGCAGCTGTTCCGGCGTGAAGTAGCGAGGTTGAAGAGACGCGGCGAGGTTAATCCCCCCTGCCTCACGCCACACGCCAACCTGTATACGTCCGAGTGCGTCCCTGCCCATCTGGACACTGTTCTGCTGATTATTGTACCAATACTCAAACAGCGATATAACGTCATATTATAACAATTACGTTTCACATCGCAATTTAATAACTTATCATAGGACACCATGTCATCATCATCATCATCTGCCTGGCCTTTTCCCAACTACATTGGGGTCGGCTTCCAGTCAAACCGGATTCAGCTGAATACCAGTATTTTACGTGAAGCGGCTGCCTACCAGACCTCCACAACCTATTAAATGGGTAACATGGTATTTCTTGGCAAGACTGAAGTCAGATTTACTGGCTTCTGACAAAATCCGTAACGACTGCCAAAGTTCTACAAATGACAGCCGGGACCAACAGCTTAACGTGCTTTCCGAGGCACAGAGGAAACTCGGTATATGAAGATGGTCACCCATCCACAGACCAACCTTGGCAAGCGTTGCTTAACTTTGAAGATCGATCTGTGCGGCTGTAATTCTTTAGCTACGAGCTCCTCAATAGGACACCATGTCAAAAGCCTTTGAAATGTCCAAAAAATATGCATATACAGGAGTGTACCGGTCAGTCCGCTTGAGACAGAGGATAGCACTCTCAGTCAACAGGCCAGGTCTAAAGCCAAATTGATTGTCATTTAATTTTAGGTGCTTTTCCAACTGCTGGTCAAGCAAACTGTCTAGTGCCTCACTTATGACTGTTGCTAGCGAGATGGGCCTATAATTAGCAATATCAGCAGAATCACCAGTTTTATTATTTATAATGGGAACTACTACGGTGAACATTAATTCATCAGGCAGGTAACTATGACTCACACACAAGTTGAAAAACAAAGCAAGAGCTCTCTGCAGATGACCACCTGCGTACCTCAGATGCTCGATGCTGAGCCCATCGTGACCCGGTGACTTTCCTCGGACCATCCTCTTAATGGCTGCAGCCACATTCTTGGCAGAGAATCTAACCGCTATTTCCCGGGGGCGATCCCCAGCAGCGAGCACCAGCGACGCAGGCCCGAGCGGTGATTCGACCTTAAAATGTCGCTGGAAGGCACAGGGTATGTCCCGGGACTCCTGTGCGCCACCGACGTTCACAGGTAGGCCCGACACTGGGTTCGTTTTTGGTTTTTTTTCCAGAAATCACTAAATTTCTTCTTTGCATGATGCTCAGCTATATTATTCATTTTATTTATTTATTTATTTAAACTTCATGTACAATAGTGTTACATAGGCGGACTTAATGCAACAAGGCATTCTCTACCAGTCAACCTTTGGGTTAAAACGAAACACACTGTGGTAGGTGTACAGCAAATAAATAAAATATAAAATAGATTATTTTCGGAAAAAAAGAAATATACAAAGAAATAACATATATAATACAAGTAAATGAATAAACTAAATATATATTACCAATAAAATACACATATATTGGTAAAATAATAAACTAATAAATATGATCATCATCTGCCTAGCCTTTTCCCAACTATATTGGGGTCGGCTTCCAGTCAAACCGGATTCAGCTGATTAAACTAATAAATATGATGATTTATAATTATCTTTCTGATTAAGAGAACTCATAATAATTTGATTTCATTTTGATCTGTACTTCATTATCTTGACAATATTTTTATTTGGATTTAAATATTTTCCTGAATTCACACAAGTCTCTGAACACAGGTCCAGTGCTAGGTTTACCATGGTATATCCAAGTCAAATAAATTCGAGCCCTCCTGTTCCAACCGACACACCTGTTCCAACCTGCTACTTGTTTATGCTTTCTACGATTAGGTACACGCTTATTACAGCTGTTCTCCGCTGCTTTAGTCAAAACATTTACAATTCTTTCGTACATTTTACTTATTACTAACTTGTGGGCCTCATTATCACATTCGATCGGCACAGCACACTCTGAAAGACAATGAATTGTTTTAATTCTAAGTTACAAAAATTAAGATAAGCTTCTATTTGTTTATTTCTAGTACCCCAATTTATTTTATTAAGTGACGAGGTAATTATCTGCTTTTTGTGAAAAATTTTATTAACACCAGTAAGGGAAAGTGATCAGACCAATAGATGTCATACAGAATAAACACATTTTCTATCAAACGTCGCGCTGAATCAGTCACCAGGCAATGATCGAGCTAGCGCCGGCACCCGCGCGCATTGCTAATAAACGTATACGCATCGGGAGGAAAAGTTCCATGTCTACGCACGACCACATCTGTTCGGCACAAAAACTAAATAGTTCACAAGAAAATAGCTCACCCGGTTGCGCGTTGAAGTCCCCAAGAATAAATAAGACTTCCACATCATTACTCTCGATTATGGCGTTTAATTTACTCAAACACTCAGTAAACTCAGTCAAGTTCTCAAAAGAATAAGTTGGCATATACACTGTTATAACTAGAATAGAACTATTGTTTATCACTATCATAATGGCCGCGAGTCGCACATTTCTACACGCTACAACCGATACCGACGAAAACACAGACTTTCTCCACAGCAGAGCGACCCCACTATAACACGTGAGCGTTTCTTTTATTTTTTGCCATGTTTTCAAAAAAATCGCCAATAATAAAAATACCAGTAAATCGCTTGTTTGGTCATGAAATCAGATTTATGAGTATTTTAACTTTTCTACGGGAATTCTATTTGATTTAAGATTTTTGTATTAAAATTATAAAAAACCAAATCAAGGTAGGCTAAGTGTTCTTATTTTGTTACTCCTTAATTGGTAAAAAAAAACTTCAAAGTCGCAAATTCTGTGGCTAAAATTTTATGTTTCATAAAATTCATGATAATTTTAATAAAATCATCGCAAAGAGCTACTGTGCACGACGCCCTGAGGTCAACTCACGCCTAGGCTCAAGTAGTGAGGACCGCAACTGACCGCAAGCTACCGAGCGTCAAATAGCATAACGCGATTCCTACGAGTTTATTGTAAAATAGTTGTTGTAAAATGTTCTTATTCAATGTGTGAAGATTATGTCTAATAAGAATTGTTAATTAGTAATTAGAATAATGTATTGGAGTATGTCTTATTAGAATAATCGTGTAGTATGCAAAATAAATCACTTAGAACCCCAAATTACTAAGTAAACAATGTTTTTAGGAAACTGTCTAATTAGAAATAAGTTTATAAAAGATAACAGTTATGTAAATAGGTAGGTTATGTAATTAAATGATGATTACCACCTGTTTTTTCCTCACCTTATCTCTGCGACGCCCGCAATAGCAATAAACAGGCCTGCGGCGGTGCCGTACGGTTTTATAGTGGTGAGGCGGGGGGAGAGGCCATTTAAATATGCGCGCCGCTTTATCCTCACGCCATAGCGTAATGGGACGTCGCAGAGGTAAGAACTATATGTCATTAGTTAGGTATTAGGTTTAGGTATTAGATAATAAGAGACGCGCCAGCTCATGGCATGTATTTACACTGAATTTAATAAATATGTGATAGCGGGGGTGAGGAAGGGTCCGCTGGCCAGCCAAAACAGAATAATATAAAATAGGTACGGGCATAGTTCGCAGCGTACTCGAGTTCCAGCAGCCTAACAAGAAAAGGCGAACCTCTGCCCGATTGACTAGCCAGCTCCCGCATCAGATCCTCGCCGCCGCCGTCGCCTCCACTTGCTATCTTGTTTCCTTTACTATCTTGTTTCTTTTACGGAGTTCGGGCGATCCCGAATAGCTACTAAGAATAGTGACAAAATATTTTAATCCGGGTGCTTTAACATTTTTTTGTTACTTTTAACCTAAAGTCCATTTAAAGTTTTGACTATAAGAAAAATATACAAAATTGAAAGATTTTGCTTATTTTTTATAAAAATGTTTAGCAAAATTGATATTTTGTACAAGTAATGTTAATTTATATTGAATAAATAAATACAAAAAGTGAGTTTAAAGACGGGAGATTTTTGAGACAGTAACAAAAAAGGAGTAATTAGTAAGAAAATAAAAAAAATAAGGTTGGGTCTACAATGGTTATTTTTACCCGACTACGGCGAAAAGTCACGAACCAAAAAAAAAAATTTTTTTGTCATGGCGTGTTAGGTATCAAACGATCATTGTGACGAGATTTTTTATATTTATATTTTGATTTTATTCTTTCTAAATTTTTTTTTTCTTATTTCTTCCAACTTATCCGGGTTCTGTTTTAATTTATCTCTATATCGCTTCATTTTTTCTGCCGGAGTTAGTGGCATTTTCTTGTGCTGTTAAATTGTAAACATAGCTTTATAATTCCTTTTTTGTTACTTAATTTTTCCGCTTCTAAGTTACTACCCCAAAGTAACAAAAAAGGAAGTAACGAAACAAGTATTTGACTTTATCAAAATATTGTTGTGGTAGTTAAAATTGCAGTTACGTCTATTGTTATACACTAAATTTTATCCGAAACTAATTACTATTGCACTATGATAAAAACAGTGGGGAAATATTGTCAACTTACCTTGAAACAGCAATAACAAAAGTCGGAATGAGATTCGCTCTAAAGCAAGTACGTGTACACACTTCAAACTTCGGAACAACAACTGACGCGATACATCAATATGGCGGCATTTAATGACATCTACGTTGTTGCTAGTTCAAAAAAATATAACTAAATTGATGTTTTTTAATATTTCACTAGTCTAAAATGGGTAACAAAAATGGAAATCCATTTTTGGAACTTTCTCTGGGACATTTTTAAAATTCATAAATAACCGTAAAATTTTAACCGAATTACCAAAAAAGAAATACTACGTGAACCCTTTTACCTTGTAATACGATTTATAATCAAAATCTCAGTAAAGTTTCTTAGAACTATATGAAAATAATTAAGTTTGAAATTGCGAATGGTAGACTGGGACATACGAATTTTCATACATTGCAATTTTCGACAGTTTATATTTAGTTGATTTTTTATTTTAGTACTATGTATTTATTATTTGCTAAAATATTTTCTGTTAATTTTAATAACAGTAGTGCTTCTGAATAAAACAGTATCAGTAATTTATAGATTACACCAAAGTTATTCATCTACAAAATCATGGGACATTCAACAAATGTGTAATGGCAAAAAAAAAAGAGAAATGCTCACGTAGACGTATCCACAGCAGAATTACCGGTGTAGGAGAACGCGTCATCAATGGTGCCCAGGAACGATATATCATGTGGGGAAAGCCACGTCTCCTGAAGCGCAACAATGTCAGCGTTTTTGACACAGTTTCCTTACAAAATCAACTGAACGAATGACGCTTTTACAATTGAAGCTCACAAGTTTAAACATACTTCTATTCACATCCATTAGTTGTAGGTTTCAAAGTAGCCAACTCCCTATAGGTACGCTGCGTCGTGTTTCAGTAAAATTCTACGAAACGGCCATAAAGTACTCCATCAGGCCAAAATTTATCATTTAAAAACAATTCCATTGTAATCCTTTACTGTTTTAATATTATTTTTTTCATATTATTTTTTTCTTAATGAACGTCTAGGTTACCTTTGTTGTTTATATATGCTTTAATCATTTAATGTCACACACAGACGCTTTCATTGACACGTTATAAAGTTAGTATTGGAATAACAATAGCCGTTCCAGTCTTGCCCAAAAACCGAATTCTCATTATCTTCCTCTGAACAAGCTTCCATTCTTCAGCCGGTTCTTGAGTTTTTGCTTCTCCACTCTGTACAATATCCGCAACACTTTTCACTGCACCCACTTTTTCTGTTGATCGTCCACCAGAGCTGTGCGTAGCACATTGACAGCCGAAACCGGTGTAGTTACCTGCTCATGACTCACCACTGCCCGTGATAAGCAAATGCTCGCCTTCTCGCTTCTTCCGGTGGCGACGTAGATCCGTCCGATACAGCGCGCAGGAAAAAATCAGAAAAAAATAATGGCTGTTTTTTCAGAGATGATGTCTCAGATCGTTTCACTGTTTTATTACCACTACATATCGGAGAAAAACCCATTGGTCCACTATCATGCTCAAAGCTAAGCTAAGCAGGCGCCCCTTTTGCCATTCACATTTCGTGAAAAGTTTTTGACAATCGACGCCTTTTTAAGTGATTCCACTTCAGCGCTCAGCTCCTTCATCTGGTTCAGCGTTGCGTATTCGTTAATAATGCGATCTATATCACCTTGCATTTTCAATATAGTATCTTTCAAAACTCTGGTCACGCTACATGGTCAAACAAAACGGGAGGTAGTTTGTGCAAATCTGTCGCAACAATAATTGGAATTTCCTCTGTATCCAGACAATATCATCAATATTTCTTATCGTCTTTCCCTCCCTCCTTATCTTCTTGCGCTTCGCAGTTGATATACATTCAAACAGCAAGTTCATTAGCTTCTAAAATGTCACCTTCCGAAGAAGCACTGGCACAGATACTTGCGATACTTTGCTCATCCATTACTTGTATCTTATTGCAAATAAAGGAAAGTACCTCGTTGATTACGACGTTACAATTTGAACACTTTGCAACCGTAGAAGCAATTGTTTATCGCAAAAACTTCCCAAACCGAACACTCGTACGAGGTTCGAGGTTATAGAGAAGACCGAAGAGTAAGGGTGCCTTCAAATTAGTCGCTAAGTGCGCGGCTGTCGCGCTGCTTTGTTAATCCATATAATCAATAACGCGACAGCAGCGCGGCTGCAGCGCTGTTATTCATTTATCCGATGATATAGTCCTCCGATGATGAAGACCTACGTCTTAAAATGAACATGGACAAAATCAAGATCATTGTAAATACCCACCACTCAAATCAAGATCGGAGATTCTAAACTCGAAGTTGTAGACGATGTACAGGCATAGCTCCGCACACTGAGATGTATACTATAGTTGGACGAATCACTCGGGATGTGTACAGGAAAATAAACTCACTGTTTTGTGTCCGATAATGATTGACAATTTATTAGGTAAACAATAAATTATATAATACCAAAAGTAGGTGGCTTGTGGCGAGCGTAATAACCTAGTCAGCAAAAGTACATAAATCGGTGAATTAGCAACTGCTTGTTCAGGTAAAAACTAAAACAATAGGTACATATCATGTGGCGATGCTCGTACGGACGAGAACGTCTACCTAAGGCAAACGGTCCGGTAGTGCGAACTTCGAGGAAGAAGTCAACCGTCGAATCCGACTCGGCTGGGCGGCGTTCGGGAAGTTGCGTTTACATACCACACTGTCTCAAGACGAAGTATATGACCAAAGCGTGTTGCTAATGATGACTTATCGAACCGAAACATTCGCTCACAATGGGCCTAATCAAAAGGTAAAGTCACCCAAACAGCAATGGATAGGTCACTGTGTGGAGTTCCTTGATTGATCGAATCAGGAATGATTATATCCGCAGAACAGATGGTCGATGGGGCTGAAAAGTTCTGCAGTGGCGACCGCGCACCTGAAGACAGAGCGTTAAAGGGCCTCCAACGAGGTGGACCTGGTGAGGGTCGGGGGTAGCCGATGAATGCGAGACGCACGGGACCGGTTGTTGTGGTGGTACTTGGGGAGGCTTATGTCCAGCAGTGAATGTCTTGAGACATTTGCCATAATATTAGCATTCGACAAAAGATTATTTTTATTTGATTATTGGACTTTTTGAACCAAAAAAATTGTGTTTGATTTTTTAGAGAAATGCTGCTAATAAAATGTTGACGTTTGGATCTTCGTTTTAACATAGTTAAGAAAGTGCTACAACGCTGGGCCCATTCTACCCATTGTTCTTTATTTAAGTTGCTAATAAATGCGTTTGTAATTATGGTGTTCACAATATTCTTATGATATGTTGAAATCTTGTATTGTTCTGTTTGTTAAAAATGTCATAACTAGTCTACTAACTAGCGATCACAGGCAATGAACTTACCTGAGCGACGCTAGCCGAACGACGGCGACGTAGCTCGACAATGATAACCCTTAATTTCGGCGGGGCCGAAGGTTCAGTCAATTCATGGCCGAAACTAGATAATTAGGCCGAAACCAAAATGGAAACTTCGGTCGGTCTGTACGTCAAACACAATATTTGAGTCGTTAAGGCGCTCAGGCAACCGCACCAGAGTGTATCTATCAATCCCCATGCGAGTAGTACACTGTTCGTGTGTGCAGGTGCGGCTGCCCATGCTGGTGGTGGCGGGCACGGGCGCGGCGGCGTGCTGGCGCGGCGCGGCGCGGGAAGTGACGCGCGCGCGGCCCGAGCACCGCGCGCGCCGCGTGCTGGAGCTGCGCGGCGCCGACGACGCGCTGCGCCTGCCCGCCGCGCTGCAGCGCCGCCGCCGCCTGCCGCAGCACGCGCTGGACGCCGCCGTGGCCGTGAGTGTGACACTGAGCTGTGAGCCGCCCGTCCGCCCGTCCGCCCGTCCGCCCGGCCGGCGCTCATGCGTGTGTTGTGCAGGAGGAGTGCGCGCGCTGGGCCATCGAGACGGCGACGCACGGCGGCGACGAGCCGAGCGCGCGCAAGCGGCCGCGTCGGCGCGACGTGCGGGGCGCGGGGGGCGCGGGGGGCGCGGCGCGCGCGCTGCTCGCCGCCGACGACGAGGAAGAGTACGCGCACCTGCCCGCCGCCGGCCGCCCGCCCGCGCTGCCCGCGCCCCTCGTGCCGCTCTCCGCAGAATCCAGAGCTGATAAGCAGATGGAAACGGTCGCCGATGGAACGTCGTCGGGGAGGCGCGGGGCTGCGGCGGCCAAGGAGGCGCCGAACTCGATGGCGCTGTGCTCGGGCCGCGTGGTGTCGCGCGGCTCGGGCGCCACGCCGCTGGCGCTGTTGCCGCCGCGGCGCCGCGCGGGCTCGCCCGGGGCGCCCGCGCTGGCGGCGGCGGACATCATGCGACTGCCCATCGTGTTTGCGGACGACGAGGCGGTGGAGGAGCCGGCCGCCAGCCCGGTGACGGTGACGTCGGGCTCGCGCTACACGCGCGTCATCGTGGCGTCGCGCGGCTCGCGGGGGGGCGTGCGGGCGGCGCGGGGGGGCGTGCGGCCCGCGCGGCCCGTGCTGCTGCGGCGCGGCCTGCGCCTGCTGCCCCGCGCGGCCCGCCCGCAGCCGCCGCACTAGCGTATGGCTACGTGCGGCCCGCCCGCAGCCGCCGCACTAGCGTGTGACTACGTGCGGCCCGCCCGCAGCCGCCGCACTAGCGTGTGACTACGTGCGGCCCGCCCGCAGCCGCCGCACTAGCGTGTGACTACGTGCGGCCCGCCCGCAGCTGCCGCATTAGCGTTTGACTACGTGCGGCCCGCCCGCAGCTGCCGTTCTAGCGTGTGACTACGTGCGGCCCGCCCGCAGCCGCCGCACTAGCGTGTGACTACGTGCGGCCCGCCCGCAGCTGCCACACTAGCGTTTGACTACGTGCGGCCCGCCCGCAGCTGCCGTTCTAGCGTGTGACTACGTGCGGCCCGCCCGCAGCTGCCGTTCTAGCGTGTGACTACGACCGAAGCAATTGCTTGTACAATAATATTCTATTTTCCATTATCATTCAATAAATACATTTCATTTAATAATTTTCTATTATTCAATAAATAATATTCACTTATCTAATCTTCCAAATTACCTACTTAACACCATAAAGAGGAAAAAAGTAAGATTTATACGAGAAGCGAGCTCGAAAATTCATGCACCTCAACTCAGAAAGTTTTTATTTTCATTTCAGACACAAACATAGTCATTTTGTTGAGTTATACAGAAACACGCAGCGTTCTTTGTAAAACGCAACACCATACACTGCGAACGCCAACGCGCCTGCCAAGCGTGGCGATTATGGCAAACCCCTAATGTAGAGGAGGTCTATGTCCAGCAGTGGACAAACCTAGGGCGACACGCTAGGGCTGGCCCTAGCGGGCACGTGTGCCTGCCGGGGTGCGGAATCCGTTTGAAAGAGGCACCGTAGTCCTGGAACGCAAAGGGCACTAGGAGAAACACGGATGGGTTTTAATCAGTAAGAGTCTGACACTCCCTCCTGCTTCACCCAGAGCGGGAGGAGTCATTTGATGATTTCCCATCCTTATAAAAAAACGGTGAAATGGCGTCACGCGTGTCTTCCACTCGCTGTATCCTCTTTGTTTTTTGTTTACGTGAAAAAAGAAAAAATACGTGTGCAATATTTTTTGAAAATCTATCAGACGGACTAACTCGATTGTTTTAGTAAAATACCCCATTGTGGGCCCTGTTGGGCACAGCAAAAGACAATAATATAAAAGATGAAAAGGACTTATAGACTAACTTATTCTAAATA